>JARQOD010003766.1:37956-61410 GCA_033576555.1 Oophaga sylvatica | reverse complement strand
GTTGAAAGCGCAGCGTTCAGAGACCTCAGGGCCCTACGCTATCCCGCTATGACCTACCCAGTCGTCACTTTTCTAGAAAAGCCATACCTGCCCTCCTTTCTGCATGTAAAAGACCGTATTGTCCATGCACTCAAAAATTTCAGTGAGTGGAAAGGTGCACCTCACAACTGATGCATGGGCCCAGTAGGCATGGCCAGTGCCGTTAGTTCCATCACTGCGCAATGGGTTAATGTGGTGGATGCAGGGTCCACAGGGGACACGGCGGTGGGACTGTGCTGCCTAGCCCACGGTTATAGGCAACAGTTGGCTGTGGCGTGCCAAACCCTCCTCCTCCTCCTCCAGAAGCGAAAGCTTGTCAACAGAGCGCAGTCGCACAAGCACTCCATCCGCAATTGCCAGTGTTGCACACGAGGTGTCACACTATCGAATAGCTAGTGGTAAGCGTCAGCAGGCTGTTTTAAAAATGATGTCTTTTGGCGACAACAGACACACCGCGGAGGTACTGGCCGACTACTTGCAGCGAGAAACTGAGTCATGGCTGGGCAGTATAAATCTTGAGCCAGGCAAGGTAGTGAGTGATAAAGGCCGTAATTTTGTGGCGGCCATAGCCCTGGCAAAACTCAGACACACCTTGCCTGGCTCACACCTTGAACCTGCTGGTGCAGTGCTTCTTAAATAATTATCCGGAGTTAACAGCCCTGCTCTATAAAGTGCGAAGACTGTGCTCGCACATCCGTCGCTCGCCCGTAGACTCCAGTCGCATGCAGAGGCTGCAGTGATCGCTGCACCTCCCCAAGCACCGCCTAATCATAGACGTTGCAACAAGGTGGAACTCCACCATGCACATGGTTGAGAGGCTGTGCGAACAGAGGCAGGCTGTAATGCGTTTATGGGAGAATGCATGGGCAGGCAGTTTGAGGGCAGACATGGAGTTGTCGGGTGTGCAGTGGTCAAAGCTGAAAGACCTCTGTAAAGTGCTTCAGTGTTTTGAGGAATGCAAACGGCTGGTAAGCGCAGACGACGCCATCATAAGCATGAGCATCCCACTTATGCGTCTGCTCATGCAAACTTTGACGCACATTAAGGATCAGGATTCTGCAGCAGAGGAGGAGGAGGGAAGCCTTGATGACAGTCAGCCATTGTCTGCTCAGGGAACTGTCCTGGATGAGGTGGAGGAAGAAGAGGAGGAGGAGTATGAGGGGGATGATAATTTTAGGGAAGGAGGATGCTTCTCAGGGTGCAAGAGAAAATGTTGGCTTGCCAAGGTCAGGTACAGGGTTTGTGCATGACTGGAGGGATGTGGATTTGGCAGAAAATGCTCCTCCACCCACCACTGTCGGTGTATCATTGACACCTGGAACATTGGCCCACATGTGACATGTGTGATTATGTCTTGCGGATCCTAAAAAGGGACCCCCGCATTGCCAAAATTATGAAGGATGACGACTACTGGCTGGCCAGCATCCTCGAGGCAAATTACAGAACACCATGCCACATACACAGGCAGGCGTTTGAGGGCAGACATCGAATTGTCGGGTGTGCAGTGGTCAAAACTGAAAGACCTCTGAAAAGTCCTTCAGTGTTTTGAGGAATGCACACGGCTAGTAAGCGCAGACGACGCCATCGTAAGCATGAGCATCCCACTTATGCGTCTGCTCATGCAAACTTTGACGCACATTAAGGATCAGGATTCTGCAGCAGAGGAGGAGGAGGGAAGCCTTGATGACAGTCAGCCATTGTCTGCTCAGGGAACTGTCCTGGATGAGGTGGAGGAAGAAGAGGAGGAGGAGTATGAGGGGGATGATAATTTTAGGGAAGGAGGATGCTTCTCAGGGTGCAAGAGAAAATGTTGGCTTGCCAAGGTCAGGTACAGGGTTTGTGCATGACTGGAGGGATGTGGATTTGGCAGAAAATGCTCCTCCACCCACCACTGTCGGTGTATCATTGACACCTGGAACATTGGCCCACATGTGACATGTGTGATTATGTCTTGCGGATCCTAAAAAGGGACCCCCGCATTGCCAAAATTATGAAGGATGACGACTACTGGCTGGCCAGCATCCTCGAGGCAAATTACAGAACACCATGCCACATACACAGGCAGGCGTTTGAGGGCAGACATCGAATTGTCGGGTGTGCAGTGGTCAAAACTGAAAGACCTCTGAAAAGTCCTTCAGTGTTTTGAGGAATGCACACGGCTAGTAAGCGCAGACGACGCCATCGTAAGCATGAGCATCCCACTTATGCGTCTGCTCATGCAAACTTTGACGCACATTAAGGATCAGGATTCTGCAGCAGAGGAGGAGGAGGGAAGCCTTGTTGACAGTCAGCCATTGTCTGCTCAGGGAACTGTCCTCGACGAGGTGGAGGAAGAAGAGGAAGAGGAGGAGGAGGGGGATGATTATTTTGGGGAGGAGGATGCTTCTCAGAGGGCGAGAGAAAATGTTGGCTTGCCAAGGTCAGGTACAGGGTTTGTGCGTGACTAGAGGGATGTGGATTTGGCAGAAAGTGCTTCTCCACCCACCACTGGCAGTGCATCACTGACACCTGGAACATTGGCCCACATGTGTGATTATGTCTTGCGGATCCTAAAAAGGGACCCCCGCATTGCCAAAATGATGAAGGATGACGACTACTTGTTGGCTAGCATCCTCGATCCACGCTATAACGGCAAATTACAGAACATAATGGCACAGTAGAACCTAGAGCTAATATTGACCAATAAACAAGCCACTCTGGTAAACCGTTTGTTAGAGGATTTCCCAGCAAACAGCAGCGGTGCAGGTTCGACCACGAGCCGTACTGGGCCAAATGGAAGAGGTGTTCGTGGTGCACACAGCCGAAGTGGCGTTGGAGACAGGGGTTTCATGACCATGTTGTGGACTGGTTTCTCCAGGACAGCTCACACGCCTGGTAATAATGAATCCATAGCAACAGACAGGAGACAGCAGTTGTCAACTATGGTTACAAATTACTTCTTCTCCCCTATCGATGTTCTCCCTCACCGGTCATTCCCCTTTGACTACTGGGCCTTTAAACTGGACACCTAGCCTGAATTGGCACAATATGCCTTACAGGAGCTCGCTTGCCATGCTGGTAGTGTGCTATCTGAAAGAGTCTTCAGTGCTGCAGGATCAATCCTGACAGAAAGAAGACCCGTCTGTCAACGCAAAATGTTTATGATCTAACCTTTATTAAAATGAACCATGCATGGGTTGCAAAGGTTTTTGTCCTACCTTCCCCTGATGACACATAGGTTGCCAGAAAAATGGCTCGCTTTGTCCTCCTCTTCCTCGGACCTCTCAAAATTCATCCATTTGAAGCTGCTTTACTTCCAGTATGTACCTCAACATGTGCCATTTTTGCCACCTCCCGATCTGGGCTGCCCTCCCCCCTCCTCCACCACCCAAATTTTAATATAGTGGTGTGATCCATTCTGAGCCTGTGAGAGCCTGTGTGTGAGTCTGGAAAAATATACGGAGATTTACCCTTTTTCCAGTTTTTATATTCTGGTGTGATCAATACTGAGCCTGTGAGAGCCAGTGTCTGACTCTGGCAAAATATACAGAGATTTACAATTTCCCCAAACCTTTTTACAGCTGTCCGCTTGTAATACATTACCCTTTTTCTAGTTTTTATATTCTGGTGTGATCAATACTTAGCCTGTGAGAGCCAGTGTCTGACTCTGGCAAAATATACGGAGATTTACAATTTCCCCAACCCTGTATACAGCTGTCCGCTTGTAATACATTACCCTTTTTCCAGTTTTTATATTCTGGTGTGATCAATACTTAGCCAGTGAGAGCCAGTGTCTGACTCTTGCAAAATATACGGAGATTTACAATTTCCCCAACCCTGTATACAGCTGTCCGATTGTAATACATTATTACCCTTTTACTAGTTTTTATATTCTGGTGTAATCCATACAGAGCCTGTGAGCGTCATTGTCTGACTCCTGAAATATATACAGTGATTTCCAATATTTTACCTAGACTATATATACCTGGTATCTGCTGATACAGTACCCCTTTTTCTTATTATTATATTCTGGTGTAATCCACACTGAGCCTGAGAGAGTCAGTGTCTGCATCCTGAAATATATACTGAGATTTTTAATATTTTCACTATGCTATATATAACGGTTATATACCAAAAAAGAGAAAAGGAAGTTTTTACTACCATAAAAAATTATTTTATTGAAAAATTTTTAAAATGTTTTTTCTAAAAATACATATCATATGAAGGGGAACATCTATACAACAGAATATACGACTCAAACAGCCTTCAATAGGGTATATGGATATTTTCAGATTTTTACAATGAAATATATTTCCAAGATGATGCTGCCTAATTTATGGTATCTCACCTATAATATAGTGCAGCAAATATATAATATGTTCACATTGCAGGTCTCATATCCAATTTCATGCAATTAATCCAGCATAGCCTATATTGCCATTATCTATGACTCAAGCCTCATGCATGTGTATAAGAAGAAAGTGCATAGTGCAACTAATCAAACAATCCCCTTAATTAGGGGTATGTATAGAGGACATGGTATTTAAGGCATATGCTTACAAAATGGTACAGCGCCTATATTGCTGGCATATATTACCCTACCTCAGTGCAGGCTGTGGCACCCCTGACGCGCGTTTCGCCCGTGGCTTCTTCCTTTTCTCTTTTTTGGTATATTTAAATTGGAAGTGCCTAATAACTAGGCATTTAATTATATATGATTATATATAACGGTTATCTGGTGATACAGTACCCTTTTTCAACTTTTTATATTGTGGTCTAATCCATACTGAGCCTGTGAACGTCTGTCTGTTACTCCGGAAATATATCCGGAGATTTAATAATTACCCCAACACTGTATACAGCTCTACGCTTGTAATACATTACCCTTTTTCTACCTTTTATATTCTGGTGTAATCCATACTGAGCCTGAGAGCGTCATTGTCTGCCTCCTGAAATATATACGCAGATTTACAATATTTTCACTATACTACCTTGTATCTGGTGATACAGTACCCCTTTTTTGTCCTCTTCCTCGGACTTCTCCAATTCATCCATTTGCAGCTGCTTTATGTCCTATATACACCTCAACATATGCCATTTTTGCTACCTCCCTATCTGGGCTGTAACCCCCTCCACCCCCCAACTTTTTATATTCTTGTGTAATCCATACTGAGCCTGAGAGCGTCTTTGTCTGACTCCTGAAATATATACGGAGATTTAGAATATTTTCATTATACTATATATACCTTGTATCTGGTGAAACACTACCCTTTTTCAGCTTTTTATATTATTGTGTAATACATACTGAGCCTGATAGCGTCATTGTCTGACTCCTGAAATATATACTGAGATTTGGAACATTTTGACTATGCTATATATACCTGGCATCTGCTGATACAGTACCCCTTTTTTTTCTATTATATTCTTGTGTAATCCAAACTGAGCCTTTGAGCATCAGAGTCTGCCTCATGTAATATATATACAGAGATTTAGAATATTTTCACTATATTATATATACCTGGTATCTTCTGATACAGTACCCCTTTTTCTTTTTATTATATTCTTGTGTAATCCAGACTGAGCCTGAGAGCATCAGTGCCTGACTCCTGAAATATATGCGGAGATTTTGAATATTTTCACTATACTATATATACCTGCTATCTGGTGATACAGTACCCTTTTTCAGCTTTTTATATTGTGGTCTGTTCCATACTGAGCCTGTCAACGTCTGTCTGTTACTCCAGAAATATATACGGAGATTTAAAAATTACCCCAACACTGTATACAGCTGTACGCTTGTAATACATTACCCTTTTTCTATTGTTTATATTCTGGTGTAATCCATACTGTGCCTGTGAGCGTCCATGTATTACTCGGAAATCTATACGGATATTTACAATTTACCCCTAAACTATATACACCTGTTATCTTCAGATTTAGTACCGTTTGCAGCTTTTATATTCTGGTGTAATCTATACTGAACCTGTGAGGGTCTGTGTGTTACTCTGGAAATCTATACAGAGATTTAAAATTGCCCCAACACTGTATACAGCTGCACGCTTCTGATACAGTACCATATATCTGCTGGTATTTTTGGTACATTTTCAAAAACATGAGGAAGTATGGTGGAAGAGGCCGCGGACGTGGGCGGGGGGAGCCAGCTGGTACTGATGGTACATCTGCTGGTAGTGACTAAAGCACAATAGCACCTAAGGCAGGAGGTGTTGAGCCTGCGTCATTGTCTGGCTCATGAAGGCCTGGAAGGCTCCCTTTTCTGGGAGTAGGTAAACCGCTTTTAAAGCCGGAGCATCAGGAACAGGTTTTGCCTTACATTGCCGAAACAGCCTCCTGCTCTATCGCCTCCTCTTCTGAAGTTTCAAAAAAAGCAAGCACTGAGTCGTCAGTGCCTGCTCCTGGTCAGGAATAACACCTTTCCTTGTGTCCTTCACCCCCACTAAAAGTGAAGGATGCGGCAGCCCACACTTCAGATTACTCCATATAGCTCTTTTCACATACCATGCCTGGGTTATCAAGTCAAATCCTGAATT
This sequence comes from Oophaga sylvatica, assembly GCA_033576555.1. Classification (NCBI taxonomy): domain Eukaryota; kingdom Metazoa; phylum Chordata; class Amphibia; order Anura; family Dendrobatidae; genus Oophaga; species Oophaga sylvatica. The sequence goes on along the minus strand of JARQOD010003766.1, from coordinate 54,844 downwards.
CCCCAGTTCAACATTAATCAGAGATGGAGTGCACTGATGCACAGCCACTGCTGGATGATTCTGCTGGTACATTTACCCAGAGCACTACATTTCCCTCACAGTCTACTGAGCCAGAATGTGACCCTGACGAAACTCAGGTACCCCTTCCTGCATACTATACCACCTTACACGGTGACACAGAGGACGGTGCAGATGAAATTGAACAGGAGGTGATGGATGACCCAGTTGTTGACCCGGATTGGCATCCAGTGGGGGAAGAGGGTGCCGCTGGCAATAGCTCAGGAGAGGAGAAGAATCCGCAGCAGGCATCGACATCGCAGCAGCGGTTATCAGGCAGGCCCGTAACAGTCCAAAAAGGTGTAAAAAAAAAACAAAAACAGGACAGCTTGTCCAGATGATCAAATTAGCACAGCATGCAAGCCCCTAAAATTTATACCACAGTAGGAACAGTCCAGTGTGGCACTCTTTTGACCTAAATCCTATTGATGAGGCAAAGGTTATCTGTAAGCAGTGCGGAAGACCTTTAGCCGAGGGAAAAATCTCAGAAATTTGAATACCAGTTGCATGCTTAGACATTTAATCAACATGCACTTGCAAGCGTGGACAGACTACAAAACCTACAAATCCCCCCCAGGGCCGGCGTCAGCACCTGGCGCACCCGGGCAAGTGCTGCTTCCCTGAGCAGGTGGGGGGGCCGACTCGTGGGCGACGGCACTGGCACAGGGCACCTAATAGTACAAAAAATTTTCTCTGATGGTGGGGGGGCCCACTCGCCATCAGACACACCGGCGTACTATGAGGGGCCCTGTGCCAGTGCCATCACCCACGAGTCAGCCCCCCCTGCTTTCTCAGGGCACCAGCACTTTCAATACTTACCTCTTCCTGCTCCACCGCTGTGACGTCTTCCGCATTTTCTGACAGTGACATTTAGCATACAGGGCGCAATGACGTCACGTCTGTTCGCCTTCTGCCTAAGCAGTCTAAGTGCAGAGAGCTGTAACATGGCGACGCTGAGGAGTCCAGAGTAGAGCAGTGCACAGCGAGGAGAGGTATTACATTTTTTTTTAATGTTTGGAGCAATATATGGGGAGCATTGTACACTGGAGAATACACTTGAGCATTAAAAATGTGGCAGATCAGACACTGGAGCAGCATGCATGGGGCCCATCATATACTGGAGCATTGTAAATGGGGCAGATCAGACACTGGAGCAGCATCCATGGGGCCCATCAGGGGCGGACATATCATTGGTGCAACCTGTGCAGCCGCACAGGGGTCCAAGAGGTGAGGGGAGCCATTTATACCTCCAAAGCAGGTGAAATTTTGCATTTTTAAGAGATCTTGAGCTGCAAAGGGCCCATGTGTTGTTCTTGCACAGGGGCCCTTTTCTGACTTTCAGACACTGGAGCAGCATTTACAGGGCCCATTATACACTGGATCATTAATAATGGGGCCCATTATATATGGACCATGATTTTGGCCCATAACACACTGGAGCATCATCCATGGGGCCCAACATATACTGGAGCATTCTAAATGGGGCAGATCAGACACTGGAGCATCTTCCATGGGGCCCATCATATACTGAAGCATTGTAAATGGGGGACAGCAGACACTGTAGCAGAATTTACGGGTGTTAAGGGCCTGCGGAACGCACCTAATAGATATTAAGTAGAGGTGCCTTCGCAGCCCGGGGTCCACCATGCAGGCAGAGCCTGCAGCTAGTAAGATGGCGTAAATAGGCAGTATGAGCGAACTCTGTTATCCCGCAGAGTCACAGATGTAAACGCCGTAGCACTATATGGCGATATAAGCGGACTCTGTTAATTCACAGTGCCGCTGTAACAAAGACTGTGTCCTGTTAGACTCACAGGGAACACAGATGACTGCTAAGCGGATTGCAGTCTGTGGTCATGCAAACAGAACCCAATCAGTAATCTCCTCACCAGAGTAGCTGGTATTCTAATGGCGTTTTCAGCCGAGTCCTGAACACGTGCATACAATCTCCTCACCGGAGGTGCCGGTATTCTAGGGGCTTATTTCAGCCAGACCTAACCACATGCATACATGACCACACTGGCGCAAGCACGTAACAGATTTGATACTAGCGCACGGCCGTGAGGTAAGGACAGCCTTTTCTAGCAGCCACGAGAAAAAGACCTTCCAGGATGGACCAATGGGAAGCTGCTTCAGAACATCAACAGCCACAGGACCTTCCTGAAGGACCAATAGGAGTGGCAGCTGTATCTGAGCATGTGACCCCTGATCTCCAATGGGAGATCTTGCTCTGGGCATGCTCAGATGAAGCAACAAAGGACTTAGTCCTAAAGACGTCTGCTCGCCGCTGACCAGTACTGGCTACAATAGCAGAACCTGAAGAGGCAGCAGCAAGTCTCTGCACAGTATTAGACCGGGCGAGACGCTGGGACTGACGTCTTTGCTGAGCAGGCTCCACTGCAGCCGGAGATGGATGGGGGACAGCAGCAGGACTGGTTCGAGACTCCCTTTGTGCAGCAGTGGGAACTCGAACCCTAACAACGGGCCCATTTTACACTGGATCATTAATAATGGGGCCCATTATATATGGACCATGATTTTGGCCCATAAGACACTGGAGCATCATCCATGGGGCCCAAATAATACATGAACATTCTAAAAGCGGGAAAACAGACACTGGAGCAGCATTTACGGGGATCATTATAAATGGGGCCCATGATATATGGAGCATTATTTTGGCCCTTAAGACACTGGAGCATCATCCATGGGGCCCATCATATACAGGAGCATTCTCAATGGGGCAGATCAGAGACTGGAGCAGCATCCATGGGGCCCATCATATACTGGAGCATTGTAAATCGGGGACAGCAGACACTGGAGCAGCATTTACAGGGCCCATTATAAACTGGATCATTAATAATGGGGCCCATTATATATGAACCATGATTTTAGTCCATAAGACACTGGAGCATCATCCATGGGGCCCATCATATACTGGAGCATTCTAAATGGGGCAGATCAGACACTGGAGCATCATCCATGGGGCCCATCATATACTGAAGCATTGTAAATGGGGGACAGCAGACACTGTAGCAGCATATATGGGGCCCATTATACACTGGATCATTAATAATGGGGCCCATTATATATGGACCATGATTTTGGCCCATAACACACTGGAGCATCATCCATGGGGCCCATCATATACAGGAGCATTCTCAATGGGGCAGATCAGAGACTGGAGCAGCATCCATGGGGCCCATCATATGCTGGAGCATTGGAAATGGGGTACAGCAGACACTGGAGCATCATTTACAGGGCCCATTATACACTGGATCATTATGAATGGGGCCCATTATCTATGGACCATGATTTTGGCCCATAAGACACTGGAGCATCATCCATGGGGCCCCATCATATACTGGAGAATTCTAAATGGGGCAGATCGGACACTGGAGCAGCATCCATGGGGCCCATCATATAATGGAGCATTGTAAATGGGGGACATCAGACAATGGAGCAGCATTTACAGGGCCCATTATACACTGGATCATTAATAATGGGGCCCATTATATATGAACCATGATTTTAGTCCATAAGACACTGGAGCATCATCCATGGGGCACATCATATACTGGAGCATTCTAAAAGGGGGAAAACAGACACTGGAGCATCATTTACAGGGACCATTATGCAATGGAGCATTATAAATGGGGCCCATTATATATGGAGCATTATTTTGGCCCATTAGACACTGGAGCATCATCCATGGGGCCCATCATATGCTGGAGAATCATTAATTATTATGGGGCATCATATAGGGTATGGAGCATCGTATGGGGCATATATGGGGCCTATTCTTTATGGAGCGTTATATGGAGCCCATTGTGTATGGAGCAATATATGGGGCTCATTATTCTGTATGGCGCACTATGTGGTGGCCATAATACTGTATGAAGGAATATACTGTGCATTTTTTTGAGCTATTGTAGATTTTAACATACAGTCATGGCCAAAAGTTTTGAGAATGACACAAATATTATATTTTCACATGATCTGCTGCCTCTGGTTTTTATGTGTGTTTGACAGATGTTTTTATCACAGACAGAAATATAATAATTGCAAACATATGAGTAACAAAAGCTTATATTGACAGTTAGAATGAGTTAATGCAGCAAGTCAATATTTGCAGTGTTGACCCTTCTTCTTCAGGACCTCTGCAATTCTCCCTGGCATGCTCTCAATCAACTTCTGGACCAAATCCTGACTGATAGCAGTCCATTCTTGCACAATCAATGCTTTCATTTTGTCAGAATTTTTAGGTTTTTGTTTGTCCACCCGTCTCTTGATGATTGACCACAAGTTCTCAATGGGATTAAGATCTGGGGAGTTTCCAGGCCATGGACCCAAAATCTCTATGTTTTGTTCCTGAGCCATTTAGTTATCACCTTTGCTTTATGGCAAGGTGCTCCATCATGCTGGAAAAGGCATTGTTGATCGCCAAACTGCTCTTGGAGGGTTGGGAGAAGTTGCTCTTGGAGGACATTCTGGTACCATTCTTTATTCATGGCTGTGTTTTTAGGCAAGACTGTGAGAGAGCCGATTCCCTTGGCTGAGAAGCAACCCCACACATGAATGGTTTCAGGATGCTTAACAGTTGGCATGAGACAAGACTGGTGGTAGCGCTCACCTTGTCTTCTCCGAATGAGGCGTTTTCCTGATGTCCCAAACAATCGAAAAGGGGATTCATCAGAGAAAATAACTTTACCCCAGTCCTCAGCAGTCCACTGCCTGTACCTTTTGCAGAATATCAGTCTGTCCATGATGTTTTTTCTGGAGAGAAGTGACTTCCTTGATGCCCTCCTTGAGACCAGGCCTTGCTCCAAGAGTCTCCACCTCACAGTGCGTGCAGATGCACTCACACCTGCCTGCTGCCATTCCTGAGCAAGCTCTGCACTGCTGGTAGCCCGATCCTGCAGCTGAAACACTTTTAAGAGACGGTCCTGGCGCTTACTGGTCTTTCTTGGGCGCCCTGAAGCCTTTTTGGCAACAATGGAACCTCTCTCCTTGAAGTTCTTGATGATGCGATAGATTTTTGACTGAGGTGCAATCTTTCTAGCTGCGATACTCTTCCCTGTTAGGCCATTTTTGTGCATTGCAATGATGACTGCACGTGTTTCTTTAGAGATAACCATGGTTAACAGAAGAGAAACAATGATGCCAAGCACCAGCCTCCTTTTAAAGTGTCCAGTAGTGTCATTCTTACTTAATCATGACAGATTGATCTCCAGCCATGTCCTCATCAACACCCACACCTGTGTTAATGGAGCAATCACTGAAAAGAGGTTAGCTGGTCTTTTTAAGGCAGGGCTGCAATGATGTTGAAATGTGTTTTGTGGGATAAAGTTCATTTTCTAGCCAAATATTGACTTTGCAAGTAATTGCTGTTAAGCTGATCACTCTTTATAACATTCTGGAGTATATGCAAATTGCCATTAGAAAAAGTGAAGCAGCAGACTTTGTAAAAATTAATATTTGTGTCATTCTCAAAACTTTTGGCCATGACTGTAGATATCAGTCATGTCATGTAAGAAGTGAAGTATTTTTCATTGTACTCTACCTTTATTTCTGTGCCGTATCGGAGCATGATGAATTGTGGTATGTGTTAAAGGGGCCCACTGACACTCTTTGGCCCAGGGCACACGAAAACTGGGAGCCAGCCCTAGCTTCCCCCAGAAGTTTAGCCAAATAACCCCCAGTTTTCAATGCGTAACTACAGGGTCGGCTCCAGGTTTTTATGGGCCCCGGGCGAAAGAGTCTCAATGGGCCCCTTTAACACAGACCACGATTCATGATGCACAGATACTGCAGAGAAATATGGGTATAGTACAATGCCAAACACTTCTCTTCTGCCATTACATGAGTGATATCTATTGTAAATTTTACAATAGCTCAGAAACCGCCAAATCCTCACAACACACAGTACAGACCGGACAGTACAGTCCTCCATACAATATTATGGGCACCACATAGTCCTCCATAAAGTATTATGGGCCAAACATAATGCCCCATAAAGAATATTAGACCCCAAATAATGCTCCATAAAGGATACTGGTCACCATATAATGCTCCATACAAAATGTGGAGCTCTCCTCTGCACTGTGCTGCGTTCTGCACTGTTACGGCTCAGGAAAGGGCGCTGTGGAAAGACTCCCCATTATCATCATCATTGCTTCCCAATTATCATCATTGCCTCCCCATCATTATCATCATTGCCTCCCCATCATTATCATTATTGCCTCCCCATTATCATCATTGCCTCCCCATTATCATCATTGCCTCCCCATCATCATCATTGCCTCCTCACCACCATCACTGCCTCCCCCACCAACATCAAACATACAGCACCACACACAGACAGCACCGCAGCACTCTCTCACATACACACACACAAAGCACCGCACTACATACACACACGCAGGCAGACACAGACACACACACTGATACACACAGACACATACACCTCACATCTCACCTGTCCGATGCCCGCGTGTTATGATTTGGTAGCTGAGGAGTGCAGGTAAAAAAGGCAATACACCAGAGCAGTTGGAATCTATGAGATTGCAGTACCCTGACTAACCACCACAACTAGAGGCAGCCGTGGAGCGTTCCTACGTTGGTCCTAGACGCCTCGTCACAGCCTGAGAAACTAACTATACCTAAAGATAGAAAGAGGAAAGCTATCTGCCCCGGAGCAGATCCCCAAAGAACATAGAAAGCCCCCAAACATGTAATGGCGGTTAGACAAGAAGAAATACTGACACAGACAGAAAATAGTATGAGCAAACGTTGGGGCCCAAATTATCTAAATAGAAAAGGATAGGAAGGGTACTTACTGCAATCCCAAAAAAAACCTGAAAAGCACCAACTATACTAATTTCAAAAACACCTGAGATCACACGACCTCTACCACCTAAATTAGTTCTCTGGTGTAACAAAATCAAAACAGCAGCCACTGAAAAAACTGGAAAAAGCAAATGTACAAAACATCAATGGCTGAACTAAACTGAGAGGGCAAAAGCCCCTAGAGGGGACCCTGAAGGCCCCCACAGAAGTGCAGGACAAAATGCAAAAATCAAGCACAAAAACAAAAAGAAGAAAATGTCTTATCTGTTAGCAGGAGATGCAGACACGACACAGCAGGCTACAAAGGAAACAGGAATCAAGGATTGAGACCAGAACAATTGATCACCGGCAACCCTGATGGGAAGGCGACTCCCTTAAATAAGACCAGTCAGTAACACCTGATTCCCAATCCTCACAATCTTCACTGGACAGTCCAGTACCGCTTGTAACCACCAGAGGGAGCCTCTGTTCAGAACTCATTTCAAGTCCATTCACAACAGTACCCCCCCCTTGAGGAGGGGTCACCAAACCCTCACTTGAGCAACCAGGTCGGTCAGGATGAGTTCTATGATACGCACGGATGAGTCTCCTAGCATGGATGTCCGAAGCAAACACCCAAGAATTGTCTTCCTGACCATAACCTCTCCACTTAACCAAATACTGGAGTTTCCGTCTAGAAAAACGAAAATTCAATATTTTCTCAACCACAAACTCCATATTGCCCTCAACCAGAACAGGGTCAGGAGGCAAAGCAGTAGGAACCACTGGCTCAACAAACCTCTTCAACAAGGACTTGTGGAACACGTTATGGATCTTAAATGTCCCTGGAAGAAGCAAACGAAAAGAAACAGGATTAAGAATCTCCATGATCTTATAAGGTCCAATGAACCTAGGCTTAAATTTAGGAGATGCCACTCTCATAGGAATATTTTTTGAGGACAACCAGACCAAGTCCCCCACTTTAAACAGAGGACCATCAGTCCTATGCCGGTTAGCAAACCGCTGGGCCCTCTCCTGAGAGAGGGACAACCTCTCCACTACCTGGTCCCAAATCTGTTGCATACGCTCCACAACAGAGTCAACACCTGGACAGGCAGAAGCCTCCGTCTGTCCTGAAGAAAATCGAGGGTGAAACCCAGAATTACAGAAAAATGGAGACATCAAAGTGGCAGAGCTAGCCCTATTATTAAGAGCAAACTCAGCCAAAGGCAAAAAAGAGACCCAGTCATCCTGATCAGCAGACACAAAGCATCTTAGATAAGTCTCCAATGTCTGGTTTGTTCTCTCAGTTTGACCATTGGTCTGAGGATGAAACGCCGAGGAGAAAGACAACTGAACACCAAGCTTAGAACAAAAGGTCCTCCAAAATCTGGAAACAAACTGGACTCCTCTGTCAGACACAATGTTCTCAGGAATGCCGTGTAAACGAACCACGTGCTGAAGGAACAAAGGCACCAATTCAGAGGAGAAAGGCAACTTAGGTAATGGCACAAGATGTATCATCTTGGAAAACCTATCACAAATCACCCAGATGACGGTCATTCTCTGAGAAACAGGGAGGTCGAAATGAAATCCATAGAGATATGGGTCCATGGTCTCTTGGGCACAGGCAATGGCATCAACAAACCACTAGAGCGAGAGAAGGCTTGGAGCGAGAGCAAGTCCCGCAGGACTGCACAAATTCCCTGACATCACGAGACAAGGTAGGCCACCAAAAGCACCGACTAACCAAGTCTCTGGTACCAAAAATTCCGGGATGACCGGCCAACGCGGAACAATGAATCTCAGACATCACATTCTTTTTCCACTGGTCCGGGACAAACAATTTCCCAACAGGGCAGCGCTCGGGCCTATCCTCCTGACACCCCTCCAGAGCCAGTCTCAAATTGGGCGAGATGGCGGAAAGAACTACACCTTCTTTCAAAATAACAGAAGGATCAGATACCTCAGGAGAGTCTGCAAGGAAACTCCTCGAGAGGGCATCCGCCTTAAAATTCTTAGTGCCAGGAAGAAAGGAAACCACAAAATTAAAACGTGTGAAAAACAAGGCCCACCTGGCCTGTCTAGGATTAAGTCGCTTGGCAGATTCCAGATAAACCAGATTCTTATGGTCAGTAAGGACCACCACCTGATGTTTGGCTCCCTCCAGCCAATGTCTCCACTCTTCAAAAGCCCACTTCATGGCCAATAACTCCCGATTACCCACGTCATAATTACGTTCAGTAGGAGAAAATTTTCGAGAGAAAAAGGCACAAGGTTACTTTTAGAGGTCTCTGGATCTCTTTGGGACAAAACGGCACCTGCCCCAATTTCAGAGGCATCAACCTCCACCTGAAATGGCAGAGAAACATCAGGCTGCCGTAGAACAGGAGCAGAAGTGAATCTCTGCTTAAGTTCCTGAAATGCAGAGACTGCCTCAGGAGGCCAATTCACCACATCAGAACCCTTTTTGGTCAAATCAGTTAAAGGTTTAACAATAACCGAGAAATTACCAATAAATTTACGATAAAAATTGGCAAAACCCAAAAATCTTTGAAGAGCCTTTAATGAAGTAGGTTGGACCCAATCACAGATAGCCTGAACCTTGACCGGGTCCATTTCAATAACAGATGGGGACAAAATGAATCCCAAAAATGAGATCCTCTGTACGCCAAAAAGACACTTTGATCCCTTCACATACAGAGCATTCTCTCTCAAAATCTGGAATACAGTTCGAACATGTTTCACATGAGAGTCCCAGTCATTAGAAAAAATCAAGATATCATCCAAATAAACAATCAGAAATTTATCCACAAAATCCCTGAAAATGTCATTCATGAAGGACTGGAAGACAGAAGGAGCATTAGTGAGCCCAAAGGGCATCACAAGGTACTCAAAATGCCCCTCAGGGGTGTTAAATGCCATCTTCCATTCATCCCCGTGCTTAATGCGAATAAGGTTATATGCCCCCCTGAGGTCAAGCTTGGTAAACCAAGTAGCGTTTTTCACCCTGGAAAACAGGTCAGAAATCAAGGGTAACGGATATTGATATTTCACAGTAATATTGTTCAAAATACGATAATCAATACACGGCCTTAATGAACCATCCTTTTTGGCCACAAAGAAAAAACCGGCACCTAAGGGTGAAGAGGATGGTCTGATATGACCCTTCTCCAATGACTCCTTGATATAAGACCGCATAGCGTCATGTTCAGGTACAGACAAGTTAAAAAGGCGACCTTTAGGGAATTTACTACCAGGCACTAATTCAATAGCGCAGTCATAGCTCCTATGGGGAGGCAAAGATGCAGATTTACTTTCGCTAAACACATCAGAAAAATCAATCAAAAAGTCAGGAACATCCTGAGCCTGGGGGGAGGCAGAAAAAACAAGAGTGTTGGTATTAACACATTGGCAGCCCCAACTGGTTACAGACACAGATTTCCAATCCAAAACAGGATTATGAGACTGAAACCAAGGGAAACCCAGCACGATAATGTCATGCAGATTATACAGAACCAAAAATTTGCAGCTCTCCTGATGATCAGGTTCAACCCTCATTATCACCTGAGTAGAGAACTGAGGTTTATTCTCAGCCAAAGGGGTAGAATCGATCCCCAGAAGGGGAATAGACTTCTGTAGGGGTATCAAGGGAAACCCGCAACGTTTAGCAAAATCAAAATCCATCAGGTTAATAGCTGCTCCCGAATCAACGAAAGCCTGAGCAGAAAATGAGGACAGAGAGCATATCAGAGTAACAGTTAATAAAAACTTAGTCTGAACACTACCCAAGACAACTGAGCGTGCAAAACGTCTTCCCCGCTTAGGGCAGACTGAAATAGCATGAGAGGCATCACCACAGTAGAAACATAACCCATTGCACTTTCGAAACTCATGACGCTGTGCCCCAGAAACACTCTATCACACTGCATGGGTTCAGAAGCAGGTTCACAAGGCAACACTATTCCACGCATACTTCTCCGCTCACGCAAACGTCTGTCAATTTGAATCGCTAATGATATAGAATCATTGAGACCAGAGGGGACAGGGAATCCCACCATAACATCCTTTACATTATCTGACAGACCCTTCAGAAAAAGGGCTGCCAAAGCGTCGTCATTCCATTTGGTCAGGACTGCCCACCTGCGGAATCTCTGACAGTATAACTCAGCGTCATCAAGCCCCTGATTTAATGCCAACAAGGCTTTTTCAGCTTGATCAGTGACATTAGGCTCATCGTACAATAACCCCAAGGCCTGAAAAAATGCATCAACATCACTCAAAACAGGATCCCCAGGTGTCAGGGAAAAAGCCCAATCCTGAGGATCGCCGCGCAGGAGAGAGATGACAATTTGAACCTGCTGCGCTGCGTTCCCTGAGGACTTAGATTTTAAGGCAAAAAACAATTTACAATTATTTTTGAAATTCAGAAACTTGGCTCGATCCCCCAAAAACAAATCTGGCATGGGAATCCTAGGTTCCACAACAGGCAACCTAGCAAGATAGGTAGCAATACTCCGAACCTCAGTGGCAAGCTGATCCACACGGCCAGACAACTGTGCAAACTCCATTGAGAGAGAAAAAAAAAATCCTCCCCAGCACCCAGAGATACAGAGGGAAAAAAAAATGCAACAAACAGAAAAATATCTCTGACAGCTCTGACAACCTTTTTTTTTTTTTCACAATATTTTTCCCTTCTGTGAGTACCATATAAATTTCAGTTTAGGCCGGTGATACTGTTATGATTTGGTAGCTGAGGAGTGCAGGTAAAAAAGGCAATACACCAGAGCAGTTGGAATCTGTGAGATTGCAGTACCCTGACTAACCACCACAACTAGAGGCAGCCGTGGAGCGTTCCTACGTTGGTCCTAGACGCCTCGTCACAGCCTGAGAAACTAACTATACCTAAAGATAGAAAGAGGAAAGCTATCTGCCCCGGAGCAGATCCCCAAAGAACATAGAAAGCCCCCAAACATGTAATGGCGGTTAGACAAGAAGAAATACTGACACAGACAGAAAATAGTATGAGCAAACGTTGGGGCCCAAACTATCTAAATAGAAAAGACCAGAACAATTGATCACCGGCAACCCTGATGGGAAGGCGACTCCCTTAAATAAGACCAGTCAGTAACACCTGATTCCCAATCCTCATAATCTTCACTGGACAGTCCAGTAACGCTTGTAACCACCAGAGGGAGCCTCTGTTCAGAACTCATTTCAAGTCCATTCACAACACCCGCGCTTACTCTCTGCCACAGCCGGCCGCTGAATGATGACGTCATCCAGCGGCGCTGCTGTGAGAGGAAATGTGGGTGCCCTGCAGACGCCCGCTGGAGCCCGGAGCTGCGGAGGCACGGGGAGAGGTAAGTATTGTACCGGCTGCTGCCGGGGCCCTGAGCAAGCGAGGGGGCCCAGTGGCGGCGCTGGCACTGCTCTCATCCACTAACGGGAACCGGGGTGCCCGACGGCGAGTGGCCCCCCTGCCTGCTCAGGGCTCCGGCACTTGCCAGTGTACGCCGTGTGCTGACGCCGGCACTGCATAACTATTAGTGTAAAGTTTATTAAGGTTGCCAAGCTTAAGTAATAAGAATTTATGTTGTTGGCATTGAAATGGGCACTGTAGGTGTGTTTACTGTCCTCCACTCCATGGCGACATTGCTTCCCCATTGACTTGCATTCGTGTTTCAGTCGGACCCCCGACTTTTCCTGATAGTCGGCCGATTTTGTTTGACCCGACTTTTGAGAAAGTCGGGTTTCATGAAACCCGACTCAACCCGAAAAAAAGGGAAAGTCGCTCATCTCTAGTCAGCATGTATTTGTCCGTGATACCAGACGGTGCACGTTAGTGTGTGAAGAACGTACACCTCTATACGGTGTGGGAAAAAATGAACGCTCTGTAACTGTGCAGAAAAATAGACTAAAAGTATTAGTGCTGTGTAAAAAGCAGTCTGTATAGCAGTGTACACACAGCAATTCAGCTAGCAGGCAGCCTTATAACCAGCGCTGCTGCACACAAGAAAATCCTCCCCTGTCACTGCACACTAACTGTACAGTACAATTGCTATCAGCACAAGCACAGAAGAACTTCTCTTTCCAGCCCTAACTCCTCCCTACTGATAAACAGCGTCAGCAACCTCTCCCTACTGTTAAGATCGGCAGAAGTAAAATGGAGGTCGGCGCTCAGTACTTTTATAGACACTATGACACCCCCCAAAGCAAGCCAATCACTGCAATGTCCTTCTCTAAGATGGTGGTGGACGCTGCACATGTCATCTCATTGCCCACAGTGTACGTCCTTGCTCATTGGCTGAAAAAAGGCGCCTGCAAGCATTATGGGACAATCGACTTTGGCGCTCGGGTCGATGACCGCATAGCCGACTGCACGCTATGGTCGTGTTTCGGCCAACGAAACCTGACTTTGGCGAAAGTCTGCTACTTTTAAATCTGACCGACCTGTTTCGCTCTACTCTAGTAATGAAGTTAATGTACCGCTGCGTGTAACCAGAAAGTTCCTATCTCTACATAATGGAGTAGAAACATTCATGAAGTGTTCTGTCTGCTATTCAATGTATATACTTATCATCATACTCCTCATCAAGTTGTTGTTTAGAAAAAATTTTATTTTGGACTTTGGTCTCCCTCATTCATCTTCAGACCATCTGGTCCTGGCCTGCCAAGTCAAACAGTTAAGCATGAATGTCAGAAGCAAACAACCAAGAATTGTCCTCCTGACCATAACCTTTCCACTTGACCAGGTACTGGAGTCTCCGTCTAGACAGACGAGAATTCAATATCTTCTCCACTTCATACTCCAGATTGCCCTCAACCAAAACAGGTTCAGGGGGCGTAGCCATAGGAACCACTGGCTCAACAAACCTTTTCAATACAGATTTGTGGAAGACGTTGTGAATCTTACTCGTACCTGGAAGAGCCAAACGACAAGAAACGGGATTAAGGATTTCCAAGATCTTATAAGATCCAATGAACCTTGGCTTAAATTTTGGAGACACAAACTTCATAGTGATATTTTTTGAGGACAACCAAACCATGTCACCCACTTTAAACCGGGGACCATCAGTCCTATGCCGGTTGGTAAACCGCTGGGCCCTCCTGAGAGAGAGGCAATTTATCCACTACTTGATCCCAAATCTGCTGCATTCTCTATACCATAGAGTCAACACCCAGACAGACAGAAGCCTCCACCTGCCCCGAAGAAAGCCGAGGATGAAACCCGAAATTGCAGAAAAAAGGGGACATCAAAGTGGCATAGCTGGTCCTATTGTTTAGAGCGAATTCACCAAGGGCAAAAAAGAGACCCAGTCATCTTGATCAGCAGACACAAAACATCTCAAATAAGTTTCCAAAGTTTGGTTTGTTCTCTCAGTCTGCCCATTGGTCTGAGGGTGAAACGCAGAGGAGAAAGACAACTGAATTCCTAGTTTAGAACAAAAGTCTCTCCAAAATCTGGAAACAAATTGGACTCCTCTGTCAGACACAATGTTCTCCGGAATGCCGTGCCAATGAACCACCTGCTGAAAAAACAAGGGCACCAACTCGGAAGAGGATGGCAACTTTGGCAGTGGCACAAGAAGGACCGTCTTAGAAAATCTACCACAGATCACCCAAATAACATTCATTCTCTGAGAGACAGGGAGGTCGGAAATAAAATCCATTGAGATATGGGTCCATGGCCTCCTGGGCACAACCAGTGGCATTAACAATCCACTAGAGCGAGAGCAGGGTTTGGACCAAGAACAAGTCCCACAGGACTGCACAAAATTCCTGACATCACGAGGTAAAGAAGGCCACCAAAAGGACTGACTCACCAAATCTCTGGTACCAAAAATACCAGGATGCCCCAGCCAACGCGGAGCAATGAATTTCAGACATTACTTTCTTCCTCCATTGGTTGGGGACAAACTATTTCCCCACAGGGCAATGTTCAGGTTTATCCCCTTGAAATTCCTCCAGGGCCAGTCACAGATCGGGCGAGATATCGGTAAGAACCACACCCTCCTTCAGAATGGCGGTAGGCTCTGTCACCAGGATCAGAGAATCGCAAGAAATCCAGAGAGTGCATCAGCCTTAACATTCGTTAGTGCCCGGAAGAAAGTAGACCACAAAATTAAAACGTGTGAAAAACAAGGCCCACCTGGCCTGTCTAGGATTTAGTCGCTTTTGCAGATTCGAGATAGATCAGATTCTTGTCGTCAGTGAGGACCACAACTAGTGTTGAGCGATACGATAATGCAAATATCGGCTATCGGCCGATATTAGCTCTATCGGCCTTTCGATAATTCGTTTCGATATTTTCGTCTTATCGAATACCGGAATCGGATTTGTCACTGTCACTGTGAGTGTCCGTCGGTCGGGTCTGTCAGGAGTCAGCGGCACTTACCTGGCAGAAGATCTCCGGCGGTCACGTCCTGGACTGCTTGATGGCCGCCATTATCTTCTCCCTGGCGGTCACATGCAGTTTTTCGCGATAACTGCAGTGACTGCAGGGTAATCCCGGCCGTAAACCAGTCCGATGACGTCACCGCCGGGGAAGCAGGTAATCAGCTGTGCTGCGCCGGGATTCTGATGTAGCAGAGCTGGATCGTCGTGGGACACTCGTTACTATGGACTGCGTCGGTCAGGTGGTATACTTTTTTTTTTTTTCATTTTTTTACAGGAGATCGATGGCGTCGCAGGATGAGACTGTAATAAAAGTAATGAAAACTGTGTTTTTTTTTTTTATTAAATTAAAAAACTTTTTTATAAACATTCACCCATCCGGGTACATAAACAATTTAACTATTTATCAACAATTTAACTTTTTACATACAGGGACCCTGTCCGGGTTATTTATACTTCTTTGGCAGGGGTGTTCCAGGTACCACCTGGTACTCTTCTGATGCTTGCCAAACATCCGAGGCACCAAGGACCACCAGGACCTGATGACGTCGTGTGGCCTGTACAGTCAAGTCGTGACCCGCTATCTGGGTCTGTGTGGCCACCTCTTTCATCTCCCTCCGGGTCTGGAACCCTATGTCCCGGACTGAACGAACCCCAGGGGGCCTAACAGGCGCCGGGTACGGGCCAGTTATACTTATCATGTCCATAGCTGGGTCTGCTGAGGAGACCACTGAGGGAGGCTTGGGAGATTTACGGCATGGGGTGGGCACTTTTGCAGAGGCCTGGATGTGGGAGGCTGAAGGCTCCGAGGGTCTCACAGGTTCCTGACACACTGGGGAGTAGGGGTCGCACCTGGTAACATTTAGGGCATACCATCCATTGTAACCCCAGTGTCGGGTGTAAGTCACCAAGTCTCCTGGCAACAGGTCCCTCCCCGGGTGTCCTTCTGGGAGGTGAGCCTCCACGTCCCGCCGGTTCACAAAAACTTCTAAATAAAGTCCAGGCTCCTTGATGAAGCCCCAACCACCTTTCAATTTAAAGCTCCGTACTGCACCCTTACGCCGCGGCTCACACAGGGTTCCTTTATCCTTTCTCATCCGGTCCTTATCTGCCCGGTCCTTCTCCAGGTTACGTTGCCGAAGTTTTAGGGTTTCTCGCTGCTCCCTTTGTCGCTCTGCTTCCCGCTCCCAACGTCTCCACTCTTCCTCCTGAGCCGGTTGTAATTCTCTTCCACCAGTTGCTCCATGTCTCCACCACTCCACTGCAGCTTACAATGTCCGGTTTGCGGCAGCTCTCCTGTCGCCCCCCAGTCCTGGCGGCGCTCCCCTGCGGAGGAAGCAGACGGCTCTAAATCAGATGACAGTCGGGGCTCCGGTACAGGCAGGTAGTGCTCTGGTGCCTGCGCGGCCTCCTCCATGAGGACGGGTGTCGCTTCTTCTGTCTCAGCGACGGGGCAGACAGCGGGATCTGGGGTGCTGACGGTGCTGCGGTTTTTGCAGGAACGGGTGCCTCCACTGCGACAACGTCAACCGGATCACATTGCAAGGACTCCTCTACTAGAACGGGTGCCTCACCTTCCGGTACAGACACTTCAGGTAAGAGGGATTGG
>JARQOD010003766.1:0-37856 GCA_033576555.1 Oophaga sylvatica | reverse complement strand
AGTTGTAATATCTCCTCTGAAGTGCAACAGAACTCCTTAAATACTAAAGTGACTTTCCGTGTCTCCTGCTTCATTACTCGGTGCCTTCTACTTGTATCACCATCTCTGGGGGACCTGCCCTGGTTGGAGAGGGTTTTAACATCTGCACTGCCATCACCATCTACTCCCCCAGAGATCCTTTGCAGTGCCGCTATACTACAGTCGAACACTCCAACTGGCATCACGAATCACTACATAAACTTTATCCCCTGTAAATATATCCCCTTTTAATTGACGCCTGGGGCCACGGACCGGGTCGTCGCCGCCGTGACATCTCCAATTGAAGTTAACAGGCTCGGTATCGAGCACCCCACTGCCCCTCGGGCGCGACACATGTAATGCATACTTGCCACGCTGCTCTAGCACAGGTTACCTCCCAACCTCCTACACCCACCCCAGTCATTCCTCCCACACCTGCCCCCCTCCAGCCACCATCCCTCCTCCCTCTCCTATTCAATACCAGCAACCTCCCCAGTACCAACAACCTTCCCAGTACCAACAACCTCCCCACTTCCAGCAACCTCCCCCTTCCAACTACCTCCCCCCTTCCAACAACCTCCCCACTTCCAACAACCTGCCCATACCAACATCCTTCCCCGTACCAGCTCCCAACCACATCTGCTCCTCTACTCCCTGCCCAATCCTCCTCTCCACCACCCACCTGTTCTGCCTCCCACCTCTCCACCCGCTCCATTTCTCTTTCCACCCCTACACCTCTTTTACCTGATCCTTACCCACCACCATCCCAGTCCGCTCTCCACACTCCACTGTCTAAATGTCCCACAGCCCCTCCAGTAGTTTCTCCACCCCACAGTACACAAATTTGTAGATGTGTAAATAAATTCTAAAATTTTTTTTTATTAAAAAACAATTTCTTTGACATAGAAAAAAAATATTTCACATTGAAAAAAGTTAATAAAGATTCACATTGAAAAAATAGTTATATTTGTTATTAAACATTTTAATACAATAAATGTAAAATTGTTTGATTAAAATTGTTGTTTGTCATTTATTTCTAAGGTACAATAAAGGTAAAATGTATTGGGTATGCAAAACCAGGTACATAACTTTGGGTAAAAGGTAAAATAATTTTACCTTTTGGCCAAAGTTGTGTCCCTGGTTGTTTATTAGCCAAGGTATTTCAACTTTTAACCAAAGTTCTGTACATTGTTAGGTAATCCCCAACAAGGTACAGAACTTTGGTTAAAAGGTGAAATACTTTGGTAATACACAACCAGGGACACAACTTTGGTCAAAAGGTAAAATACTGTACATAATCCACAACAAGGTACACCACCTGGTTGGCAAAGGTATACTGTGGGTACACAAGGTACAAAGGTCACAGAGCAATTTATTAAACTCTGTCATCCTGCCAGTCTACTCTTCCTTCAGGGGACATAAAGTATTTGGCAAATTTGTCCCTCATTCGGTAAACAGTCACAGAACTTCTATTGGTAACGTTCTGGTAATCATGCAAGGTGGTTTCTTCAAAGTGGTCCCCATTGGAAATCTGTTCCTTGCTGATAACAAAATTGTGTACAACCACATAAGATTTGATAACCTCATCCACAGTTTCAGTTTTTAGGTTGATCGCAGTCAATAGAACACGCCATTTGGCTGTCAGAATCCCAAAAGCGCACTCCACCATTCTTCTGGCTCTTGTGAGGCGGTAATTGAAAATTCTTTTTGTGTGTGTCAATCCTCTGCTGGAGTACGGTTTTATCAGGTGTTCTGACAGCTGGAAGGCTTCATCCCCTTCACAAACAAAAGGCATCGGTGGGCCAGATGTTTGAGGCAGCTGTCTAGGGGTGGGAACTGGAAGGTGTTTCCATACAGCTGACGGCCCATTGCTGACAGTTTGAACACTTGAGAGTCATTGGAGCGGCCATAGGCCCCAAAATCTACAGCAATAAATTTGTATTCCGTGTCAGCGATGGCCATGAGGACAATTAAAAAATATTTTATTATTAAAATATTCTGATCCAGATCCTGCTGGCTTGACAATCCATATATGTTTCCTGTCCACAGCACCCAGGCAATAAGGAAACTGACATATTTGTTCAAACTTTTCTGCAATTTTAATCCAACTCCCTGTTGTGGGCTCTGGTAGAAATTCCGCAACTAGAGAGTCCCACAATGCACGGCATGTGTGCTTCATAATTCCAGAGATGGTGGAAATCCCAAGTCTGTACTGGAAATGGAGTGAGGAAAGAGATTCTCTAGTTGCAAGGAATATGTGAATAAAAAAAAAATGAGTTTCAAATCACAGCATTTCATACCAGACCTCAGCTATAACAATTGGAGATACTACAAAAAAATTATTTTTATAGTATCTCCAATTGTTAAAGCTGAGTCAGATGGCCATATACAAACTACCGCAACAACATTCCGGACAAGTGTGCTCTGTAGCAAGCAGATCCAATAAATATGGCTTACCGAAGAGTCACCATCAGATGCTCCGCCGGTGAAATGGAGAAGCGGCAATACGTGCCCGATCTTCTTATGAGGTCTCCAATACGCTCCACCAACAAATCAAAGTTCTCAATTTTCATGCGAACATATGCAAAAAAATTCTGAGTGTTTCCTCGTAGCTCGACGTATAGTGTAGAATACACCCCACGCGTCATTCACTGGGCTGTGATGACGGATCCAGAAACGGCATCGGCGCTGACGCATGATGCGCTGCTGTATCTTTCCTCCAGAACAATCGCTTTCAGACGATTCACCTCCACTGTGAAATCCACCAAATTCTTCATAATGTTTCCTATCACAACGTCCATCTTCACCAGCCACTTTCTTTCTCTCCAACCGGCACTTGCTCCTATAAAACCTGTCAAAGATGGGCTGTAGGAACATAGGAAAAGTGTATATATAGGTTTTCAGTAGCCAATCACATTTGGAAGCTCAAAAGAGGCATTTTAAAAAACCGGATCCGTAGTAATCCGTCGAAAAACGGATAAAAACTGGATGAACCGGATGAGATGGATTTGGTTTTCAGCTGGATCCGCTCGATGAATCCGGGTGAAAACCAGATCCGTCTCATCCGGTTTTACATTAAAAAAACCGGATCCAGCACTCCGGCGTGATGCCGAATAGCACCTGACGGCAAAAACCTGATGTGTGAAAGAGGCCAAAGTACTCTAAAAATCTTAAAGACAGACTAGTACATTTTATTATTATTATTATTACACATTTATATAGTGCCATTTATTCCATGGCGCTTTACATATGAAAAGGGAAAAATATAGACAGGTACAATAAACGTGTGCTAGACAAGGACACACAAGTACAGAAGGAGAGAGGACCCTGCCCGCGAGGGCTTACAGTCTACAGGGATGGGTGAGGATACACTAGGAAAGGGTAGAGCTGGTCATGCGATGGTTCAGTAGACTGAGGATCATTGTAGGCTGTAGGCTTGTCGGAACAGGTGAGTCTTCAGGTTCTTCTTGAAGGTTTCCGTTGTTGGTGAAAGTTGATGTTTTGCGGTAGGGAGTTCCAGAGTATGGGGAAGCCCGGGAGAAGTCTTGTATGCGGTTGTGGGAAGAAGAGATGAGGGGGGAGTCGAGAAGGAGATCTTGAGAGGATCGAAGGTTGCGTGTGGGTAGGTAGCGGGAGACCATGTCACAGATGTATGGAGGAGAAAGGTTGTGGATGGCTTTGTATGTCATGGTTAGGGTTTTGAACTGAAGCCTCTGGGCAATAGGAAGCCAGTGAAGGGCCTGGCATAGGGGGGAGGCTGGGGAATAGCGGGGAGACAGGTGGATTAGTCGGGCAGCAGAGTGTAGGATGGACTGGAGTGGTGCCAGAGTGCTAGATGGGAGGCCAGACAGTAGGAGGTTGCAGTAGTCGAGGCGGGAGATCATAAGGGCGTGCACTAGTGTTCATTCGGTACTAGTACATTCGGACATTGGTCCAAAAAGATCTCTTATTCAGCCATCACTTACTGGTAAAGAAAGAATGTTTGAGTTGTGTTAACTGTATTAATATGTTGAAAGGAGAAAGCTTTTGTCATCCAATAACAAATGAATTGTTTCAATTAGACATTTTTTGACTTGTTCAAATGATTTTGTGATTTATCTATTGGAATGTCCATGTAAATTGTGGTGTGTGATAGAGACTACATGGGATTTTAAAACCCGTATAAATCACTGTAGGTATACCATAAGAAAGAAAAAACTTGATTTATCAGTTTCAAAACACTTTGTTGAAAAAGGCCACACTGAGAAGTACCGTATTTAAAATTTCGTATCATTAACCATATTACCCCATTGAGACGGGGTGGTGACCGGGTTAAATTATTGAAAATAAGAGAATTATTCTGGATCAGGAAATTTAACACATTAAAATCTTGTGGTCTGAATGTAGACTTCAAGTTGCATACAGCTTTGTAGGATTTTGCTATATATTTGGTATTGCCTCTCTTTCAATTGAGATTTTCTCTTCATGTTCTATTTAGTAATTTTTCTTTTTTCTGTTTTTTACAGATTTTGGGACTGTATGCTATGGCTTACCCCTTTAACAAAGTTTAATAATTGTAAAAGAAGAATCAACATGGAACATTACCATCTAGAACAAGAATCCTTGAAAATGTACAGTACAGACCAAAAGTTTGGACACACCTTCTCATTCAAAGATTTTTCTGTATTTTCATGACTATGAAAATTGTAGAATCACACTGAAGGCATCAAATCTATGAATCAACACATGTGGAATTATACATTACACTTTACAAAGAAGTGTGAAACAACTGAAAATATGTCTTATATTCTAGGTTCTTCAAAGTGGCCACCTTTTGCTTTGATTACTGCTTTGCACGCAGAAAAGGTGAACGGCTGGACTCTACATGCCTGGTTCCCACCGTGAAGCATGGAGGAGGTGGTGTGATGGTGTGGGGTGCTTTGCTGGTGACACTGTTGGGGATTTATTCAAAATTAAAGTGGTGAGCGGTCCAGCTCACCCCAAACCATCTCGATTGGGTTCAGGTCTGGTGACTGTGGAGGCCAGGTTATCTGGCGTAGCACCCCATCACTCTCCCTCTTGGTCAAATAGCCCTTACACAGCCTGGAGGTGTGTTTGGGGTCTTTGTCCTGTTGAAAAATAAATGATGGTTCAACTAAACGCAAACCGGATGGAATAGCATGCTGCTGCAAGATGCTGTGGTAGCCATGCTGGCTCACTATGCCTTCAATTTTGAATAAATCCCCAACAGTGTCACCAGCAAAGCACCCCCACACCATCACACCACCTCCTCCATGCTTCACGGTGGGAACCAGGCATGTAGAGTCCATCCGTTCACCCTTTCTGCGTGCAAAGCAGTAATCAAAGCAAAAGGTGGCTGCTTTGAAGAACCTAGAATATAAGACATATTTTCAGTTGTTTCACACTTTTTTGTAAAGTGTAATGTATAATTCCACATGTGTTAATTCATAGTTTTGATGCCTTCAGTGTGATTCTACAATTTTCATAGTCATGAAAATACAGAGAAATCTTTGAATGAGAAGGTGTGTCCAAACTTTTGGTCTGTACTGTATATATTTTTTTGTGGATTATAGAGCCTTTAATAGGAGAATACACTTTCTTTATGTTATTCTTTAGAATGGTGACATAAAGGGATTTTCATACCCAATTTAATTTGAGGTTGAGTCATGAGCCTCGCTAAGAGGTTGGTGACTCCATCATTTCTCTGTGTGGGTTGCCAACCCCAGCAAATGAGGGGTGTTCCCACACTTAGGTTTACCCCTTGTTGCCTATGTGTATCAATATTTTATGGAGTTTCTCCAGATTCAGCTCTGTATATAAAATCTTTTGTGCTAAGTGTTTTATTTATGCTTAACATTCTCTACTTGGATTTGCTGCATGTTTTTTTGTTGGGGATTCTTGTACTAATGGGCAATGTGCTCCTTTTCACGCTGAGTGGCGCTCCTTTGTGCATTTTTATCGCGCTTGTGCTTGTTCTTTCTTTTTTGGACATGAGTGGCTTTATTTCTCTTTCCTGCCTGAAACTAAGATGGCGCTTGTTGATTTCAATCACTACTGCGCAAGCGCGAAGTAGCGCTTTGACACTATGTTTCCTGACATGCGCCCTGAGTGCTGCAGGACGCCGACGGATACATGGTATTCACATGGTATTCGGGGTAAGCCATGGATTATATTTCTAATGAAATTGTTGTTAAATACTTTAAAGATATGCACCTCTTTAAATATTCAGCATTTGTATACACTCATTGCTTGAGATAGGTCTGCGCTCATGACAGAAACGTCGCCATTATGAGCTAAAATAAAATAGCTCTTTTTCACTCATTACGGTGTGCTGCTCTATTTTCTTTGGGTCAGGGATTAGGGGTGGAGTACTGGGCTCAAATCCCACAAAGGACAACATCTGCAAGGAGTTTGTCCAAACTTCTCGTGTTTGCATGGGTTTCCTCCCATACACCATGATAAATTGCTGTGGAAATTAATGGTACTTTATGAGAAAAGCATAATGTTGGAATAATGCATATTGATTTGTATGTATTGCAACAACTACTACTGTACTGTTTGATATGTTGTGCATATTGTGAGGTTGTTAACAAAGTTTTGTAAAAAAAAAAACCCTCTCTCACAGACAGGATGCCTTCTCCTTCTCTTCCTGTGTTGTTGTAATGTTTTTCATGCTGCAGCCATAGCAGATATCAGGCTGATCACATTTCATGCTGTGTTGTAAGCTGTCAATACTGGATGTGAATAAATCTACATTCTCTGTTGCTGACTCCGGATGTTACGCTGGTTAATCCGCTGCTAACACATAAAAATAAGCTTTAATATGAAATAAGAAGACTCTCAGATTCTCATCAAAAGTTGGGCAGACTTTTGTACTGTTCAGCAGCACTTTAGCACTTATAAGGAGTATTTGGATCAAATTCTGACACGGATGAGGCATGTGTTTTATCACAAGTAACTGACAAAATCCAATCATGGGCAGCCTGTGTTTTTACATGCTGCTGAGCAATGACTTATTCATCTGACAGGTTTGTGCTACAGAGTCATCTACTTCTGCCTCAAACAAGAGCTTCCACATGGCTTTAGCCATTGAATGCCAAGCTGGAGATTGCAATCATTAGCAATGACTGTCTCTGCTGGCTTGCACAGACTATTGGTCAAGACCAACTAGGGCAATACAGTTACTGGCTGGACATTTCTCTCAGACAGAACTAATACATGGATTGCCCATGCTTTGCGTACTAGGCCCTCACCCAATACATACTAGCACATGCTGGGCCAAATTTCTTTGTCAAAACGTATCTGGAAAGTTTGCCCAACCTTGCTAGATTTTCTTCTCACATAAAGAAACAGCAGATAACAAATAAACATTGTAATAAACATGCCATACAGACATCACAGTAGCTAATAGCCTAAATCTTTACGGGACTCCTAATTTAGGCTCTCTTCATCTGTCCATTTGTCTGTTCCAATTTAGGAGCAAACAAAATACATGTTCCGAAGAAATCCATTTGCTAACTGATGCAAATGAAAAAAGGATGTGCCCCATGGGTTACTATTCAGTCTGTCTGGTTTCTGGTTGGTGTCCATTTATGAAATGGTAGAAGGATCACAGCATATAGAAATGCTCCTCCGTTCTAATAAAACTAACTCCAAACTGAAACAAAAAGATCCCACTGGGCCCACTGCTTCCATTTGCATCAGATAGCAAATGGGTCAGCTTTCGGCATGAATTGTTTGTACATTTGAACTTTTGTAAAGGAATGGCAAAGCTGCCCACATTTCCCCTTGAAGATCCTCTGATTATATAATGCATTGCTATATTTGAAATGTTGTTTTATCTATTTTTTGCCAGCAACAGTAAGTTAGCAGCAGACTGTTAATAGTTAAGGATTGGGCCCAGAATGGGAGGAGTTACATGGGCAGACAGGGAAGTCAGTTCCTGGTTTCTAGCAGATGGCAGATAGTGATAACCATTGAGAAAAGACAAACCTATGGTTTAGCTGCTTTCAGATTTCCATAGAAATGGTGTTGTGTGTGAAAAGAGGGAATGACACATTGTAAAGTACATTCTGAAGAGAAAAAGATATTATATGACAGTGGAATTCCAGAGTTCAGGCAGGTTGCCTTATGAAGAGGAGGATGAGGTCCTTAGCTAAAGGCCAGGAGGCCTAATCACAGCAACAGAGAATAGCTCAGGTGAGCAGCAAGACAAGGTCCTAAGGAGAACTAGCTGTAGGAAGGATTCCTAATATATAAGGTTGTAGAGTAGCTGAGAGTAGCTGTGAGGCTCTAAGGGACCATACCGTTACACCTCAACCTATGCGGTCATCTCAGAGGAAGACAGACCTTCCCATAATGGTTCGCTGGACTGTTGTAACATGTAATGAATAGAGATGACTTTGCCTCCGGGAGGGTCGAGTCGGGTTTCGGACGATCCGACTTTCCCAAAAGTCGAGTTGAACAAAGTCGGCAGACTATCGGAAAAAGTCGAGTTGAAGTCGAAAATCCGACCCCAACGCAAGTCAATTGGGACTAAAAGTCGGCAGTGAGTGGAGGACAGTTAACACACCTACAGTGCCCATTTCAATGCCAACGACATCAATTCTTAATACTTAAGCTTGTCAACCTTAATTTACTTTATAATAATAGTAACGCATTGAAAACTGGGGGTTATTTGGCTAAAGTTGTGAGGGGGGGTAGGGCTGGCTCCAGGTTTTCGTAGGTCCCAAGAGGCCAAAGAGTCTCAGTGGGCCCCTTTAACACATACCACAATTCATGATGCTCCGATATGCAGAGAAATATAGGTATAGTACAATGCCAAATACTTCACTTCTTATATTACATGAGTGATATCTATTGTAAATTCTACAATAGCTCCAAAAACAGACAGTATAGTCCTCCATACAGTATTATGGGCACCACATAGTGCGCCATACAGAATGGGCTCCATATAATGCTCCATACAGAATAGGCCCATATGTGCTCCATATGATGCTCCATATATAAAGGGCCCTATATGATGCCCCATAAATAATGAACCCCATATGATGCTCTAGTATATGATGGGCCCCATATATGATGCTCCAGTGTCTGATGAGCCCCATATAATGCTCCAAATATAATGGTCCCCATATATAATGCTACAGTGTATAATGGGCCCTATCTATGATGCTCAAGTGTATGATGGGCCCCATATATAATGCTCCAGTGTGTAATGGGCCCTATCTATGATGCTCAAGTGAATGATGGGCCCCATATATAATTCTCCAGTGTATAATGCTCCACATATATTGCTCCAAACATAAAAAAAAATGAAATTCCTCTCCTTGCTGGGCTTTGCTCTACTCTGGACTCCTCAGCGTCGCCATCTTCCAGCTCTCTGCACTGTGACTGTTCAGGCAGAGGGCGCACAGACGTGACATCATCGCGCTCTGACATGAATGTCACTGTCAGGAAACGCGGAATACATCACAGCGGTGCAGCAGGGAGAGGTAAGTATTGCAAGTGCTGGGGCCCTGAGCAAGCAGGGGAGCTGACTCATGGGCCCTAACATTGGCACAGGGCCCCTCATAGTACGCCGGTATCTCTGACGGCAATTGGGTCCCCCCACCTGCTCAGGTCCCCGGCACTTGCCCGGGTGCGCCAGGTGCTGACGCTGGCCCTGGGGGGGGGGTACAGCCCAGTTAGGGAGATGGAAAAACTGGCATATGTTGAGGTGTAGGCTGGATGTTCAGCAGCTGCAAATGGAGGAATTGGAGAAGTCGGACGAAGAGGAGGACAAAGCGAGCCATTTTGCTGGCAACCTATGTGTCATCAGGAGAAGGTGGTACAAAATCCTTTGAAACCCAGGCATGGTTCATTTTAATGAAGGTGAGATCTCTAACATTTTTGGTCAACAGCCGGGTCCTTCTTTCTGTCAGAATTGATCCAGCAGCACTGAAGACTCTTTCAGATAGCACACTACCAGAAGGGCAAGCGAGCTCCTGTAAGGCATATTGTGCCAATTCAGGCCAGGTGTCCAGTTTACAGGCCCAGTAGTCAACTGGGGAATGAACTGTGAGGGAGAACATCAATAGGGAAGAGAGATAATTTTGAAACATAGTTGACAACTGCTGTCTCCTGTCTGTTGCAATCGATTCAGTATTACCAGTCGTGTGAGCGGTACTCGAGAAATCAGCGCACAACATGGTCATGAAACCCCTGTCTCCAACGCCACTTCGGCTTTGTGCACCACGAACACCTCTTCCATTTGGCCCAGTACGGCTCATGGTAGAACCTGCACCGCTGCTGTGTACTGGGAATGCCTCTAACAAACGGTTTACCAGAGTTGCTTGTTTGTTCGCCAATATTAGCTCTAGGTTCTCATGTGGCATGGTGTTCTGTAATTTGCCTCGAGGATGCTGGCCAGCCAGTAGTCGTCATCCTTCATAATTTTGGCAATGCGGGGGTCCCTTTTTAGGATCCGCAAGACATAATCACACATGTCACATGTGGGCCAATGTTCCAGGTGTCAATGATACACCGACAGTGGTGGGTGGAGGAGCATTTTCTGCCATATCCACATCCCTCCAGTCATGCACAAACCCTGTACCTGACCTTGGCAAGCCAACATTTTCTCTTGCACCCTGAGAAGCATCCTCCTTCCCTAAAATTATCATCCCCCTCATACTCCTCCTCCTCTTCTTCCTTCACCTCATCCAGGACAGTTCCCTGAGCAGACAATGGCTGACTGTCATCAAGGCTTCCCTCCTCCTCCTCCTCTGCTGCAGAATCCTGATCTTTAATGTGCGTCAAAGTTTGCATGAGCAGACGCATAAGTGGGATGCTCATGCTTACGATGGCGTCGTCTGCGCTTACTAGCCGTGTGCATTCCTCAAAACACTGAAGGACTTTTCAGAGGTCTTTCAGTTTTGACCACTGCACACCCGACAATTCGATGTCTGCCCTCAAACGCCTGCCTGTGTATCCTCCCACAAATGCATTACAGCCTGCCTCCACCATGTGCATGGTGGAGTTCCACCTTGTTGCAACGTCTATGATAAGGCGGTGCTTGGAGAGGTGGAGCGATCGCTGCAGTCTCTGCATACGACTGGAGTCTACGGGCGAGCGACGGATGTGCGAGCACAGTCTTCGCACCTTATGGATCAGGGATGGTAACTCCGGATAATTATTTATGAAGCACTGCACCACCAGGTTCAAGGTGTGAGCCAAGGATACCAAAAATAGTACAAATATAACAATTTTATTACAAAAAACACCACACTTATAAATTAAGAACAATTAAAAACAGGGCAGGAAAGCCCCATAATAGGGTATATGCCCCCCACACCATCACCCCAGTAATTTATTCAATAACAGGCTGAAGTACAAATAATGCCATGCAACAAATAGACTCAAACCACATTTAGACAGTAAGTGAGTATAGGTACTGAATACAGAGAATGTACCTCTGACACTGGTTGCAATTATAATGCAAGGGTCTCCTCCCAAAAAAGCTGGCTTGAAAAGGGCAATATGTGCCTCTAAATACAAGATGAAAGGATGTATATATCAAACTGTACAATAGTGGACATAAAAATACACTATGTTCCAAATTATTATGCAAATGATATTTTTCTCTGATTTTCCTAAATGGTCGGTGCAAATGACAGTAAGTCTAACAAAAGTCATCACCCGTTAGAGTATACATCGAATTTTATTGAAGAAACCTCCCAATGATAACAGCATAATCTCCAAAATGGAAAAAAACTCAAAATGCACTGTTCCAAATTATTAGGCACAGTAGAATTTCTGAACATTTGATCTGTTTTAAAGAACTGAAAATGCTCATTTGTGGAATTTGCAGCAGTAGGAGGTCACATTCACTGAACAAAAAAGCTACTTAACTCCAAAACATCCTAACAGGCCAAGTTACATGTTAATATTGGAACCCTTCTTTTTTATATCACCTTCACAATTCTTTCATCCATTGAACTTGTGAGTTTTTGGAGAGTTTCTTCTTGTATTTCTTTGCATGAAGCCTCCCAGAGCTGCTGTTTTGAAGTGAACTGCCTCCCACCCTCATAGATATTTTGATTGATGATACTCCAAAGGTTCTCTATAGGGTTGAGGTCAGGGGAAGATGGTGGCCACACCATGAGTTTATCTCCTTTTATGCCCATAGCAGCCAATGACTCAGAGGTATTCTTTGCAGCATGAGATGGTGCATTGTCATGCATGAAGATGATTTTGCTCCTGAAGGCACCTTTCTGCTTTTTATACCATGGAAGAAAGTTGTCAGTCAGAAACTCTACATACTTTGCAGAGGACATTTTCACACCTTACAGGGCCCAAATAGCTGTTTCCCTATGATTCCGGCCCAAAACATGACTCCTCCACCTCCTTGATTACGTCGCAGCCTTGTTGGGACA
This sequence comes from Oophaga sylvatica, assembly GCA_033576555.1. Classification (NCBI taxonomy): domain Eukaryota; kingdom Metazoa; phylum Chordata; class Amphibia; order Anura; family Dendrobatidae; genus Oophaga; species Oophaga sylvatica. Next base: position 25,425 of record JARQOD010003766.1, on the reverse strand, counting down.
TGGTGGCCATCCACCAACCATCCACTACTCCATCCATCTGGACCATCCAGGGTTGCTCAACACTCATCAGTAAACAAGACTTTTTGAAAATTAGTCTTCATGTACTGTATGTCTGGGCCCACTGGAACCGTTTCTGCTTGTGAGCACTGTTTAGGGGTGGCCGAATTGTAGGTTTATGCACCACAGCAAGCCTTTGAAGGATCCCACATCTTGTGGTTCGAGGTACTCCAGAGGCACCAGCAGCTTCAAATATCTGTTTGCTGATTTGTAATGGCTTTTTAGCAGCTGCTCTCTTAATCCGATGAACTTGCCTGGCAGAAACCTTCCTCATTCTGCCTTTATCAGCACAAACACCTCTGTGCTCAGAATCAGCCACAAATCTCTTAACAGTACGATGATCACGCTTAAGTTTTCGGGAAATATGTAATGTTTTCATCCCTTGACCAATGCATTGCACTATTTGATGCTTTTCAGCAGCAGAGAGATCCTTTTTCTTTCCCATTTTACTTGAAAACTCTGGCCTGCTTAATAGTGTGGAACATCCAGTTTTCCTTTTATTGGGCTCACATGGCAAACTAATTAGCACAAGTATCTGAGATTGATTTCAGTGATCCAAAGAACCCTGAGACACAATACCATCAATGGGTTTCATTTACAAAAAAAAAAACAAAAAACACTATGACACTTAAAACCAATTTGCATAATAATTTGGAACATAGTTTATACAATACAAGGCTATATTTGGAGAAGTCACAGGTCAGTGAAATAACCCCCAATAAGCCCCAGCAAATAAAACTGGGCACATAAGAGGGGAAACCATTACTCACAAAATGACCTTATGCAGGAGAACAAAAGTGCAGGGCTCAAGAGTAAAAAGTCCAATGCTTAGAACATGATTAGAATGTTACCGAGCACAGGGTGTATGGGGCTATGCCCAACGCGTGTCACCACCTCCGTGGCTTCGTCAGGGGCAAGGGTGGTGAATAGGCAGGTCACATTTGTATTTATAAGGAATAAATAAAGAAACGCCGTATTCCAGATGATCCTATAAATGTGAACTCATCTTTGTCTAGATAAGAAATGTCGTCTAGTGATTTTTTGTCTTCAGACCCCAGCGACGTGGAGGGCGCTGCCGGAGGGGTCGGAGGAGTAAGAACAGATCTCAACAGAAGGAAAAAAAAAATTGGTCACCAACGTACAGGAGGGAGACACGATTCAACAAGAAACGTTAACCAGCTTAAATAAGGATACTAATGGAGAAGGTAACATACAAATTGTTAACCTTTCGACTAGAGCTGGGCGATTAATCAAATTAATTCGATTAATTCGCCCATAGTAAAATCGGCGATTTTAAATTCATTGAAATCCGATTTAAAATGGCGTGCGCAATGTAATTGCGCCGCCATTTTACTCGGCTCGTCCAGGCCAGTTCCCGCCCACCGCTGCGTCCCGCACAGCCCGCTCACCACTCAGCGACTGTATTATAGAGGTGGGCGGGGCTGTGCACGGGTGATTGGCAGGTTCAGTGCGGACGTGGGCGGAGCGTAGAACTGCTCGAAGCTCGGAGACCGTCCGCCGCCATCAGACCCCGGAGCCGCGCGCTGCTCTTATCTTCAGGTGACCGCGGGCGACAAACGGGAGGAGGGCGGGAGAGAGAGAGGGAAGACGGTGTAGAACTGTAGAACGACCGGGGAGCCACACCGGGGCTCGGGGCCCAGTACGCTTGTACCGCGACGACAGCGCGGGAGCGTGACGTCACATGTTGTGGAGCTGTGACTGCACTTAGTCATCAGAAGAGTGCAACCCCTCCTGTGTGATACATTACATACACCCCCCGATATCACCTCCTCAAGCAGTGACTCTGACTCACATCAAGGGAGCTGTGATATATTATGGAAGCGTATGAGGCATGAACTATTTTGTTTAGAATTGCTTAAATACTATGGTCCGGCCCAGCGGTTTCAGCACACCTCGGCAAAAATGTGTTATCTCACAGCACCCCCGTATCACACAGGAGGGGGTGTATTACACAGGAGGGGTCCGGGGTCATATATCGGGGCCCCCATTCGGGGGTGTATTACACAGGAGGGGGCCGATATCACCCCCTCCTGTGTAATACACCCCCTCCTGTGTGATACGGGGGTGTTGTGAGATAACACATTTTATGTGATACAACCCCTGATATATTGCCCCCTCCTGTGTGATACACCCCCAGATATATCGCCCCCTCCTGTTTGATACACCCCCCAGAAGATATATAGCCCCCTCCTGTGTGATACACCCAGATATATCACCTCCCCTGTGTGATACATCCTCCAGATATCGCCCCCTCCTGAATGCACAGAACATATACAGCTCTGCTTTGGGAGGGGGAGGGGTTTCCTGCTGTCTTGTCCTGGCAGCTGGTGCCGGGGATGAGAGAGAGACGGGCAGGCTCAGCTGGTGCTGGGGGTGAGAGAGAGAGACAGGTGGGCTCAGCTAGTGCCGGGGGGTGAGGGTGATTATACATTTTTTTTTCTTTTTCTACTGAGTTCGCTGAGCTGACCGCTTCCTCAATATGGCTTCCGCCAGTTCAATGGATGATCATGATACTGACCTGGAATTCGTACAGAAAAAGGGAAATGTGTCCTCGATAATTTGGAAATGGTTTGGTTTCCTATCTACAGACCTCAAACAAACCAATGTCATGTGCAAAGTTTGTAAGAAGCAAATAGCAACAAAAAGTAGTAGCACAACCAACTTGTTTCAACACCTTAGACAGAAGCATGCAACTGAGTGGGAGGAGTGTGCTTTCTTACGAGATGCAAATAAGACAGCTGAGAAACCTAGTACCCAGAAACAGTTAACTATCCAGTTGTCATTTGCCAACGCTGTTCGCTACGATAAGAAGGGACCTAGGTGGCAGGCCATTACTGATGCTGTTGCGTTTCATTTGGCTAAAGATATGGCTCCAATATATACCGTCCAAAAACCAGGCTTCTTACAGATGCTGCACACATTGGACCCTAAATACCAAGTGCCAAGCCGGAAATACTTCGCTAACATTGCTTTGCCTCACTTGTATAACTCTACAAGGGAATGTGTGGAAAACAAGCTAAAACATGTGCAGTTTTTTTCAACTACCACCGATCTATGGTCGAGTCGCACAATGCAGCCTTATTTAAGTCTTACTGTTCACTTCACTGACCAACAATGGAAGCTTAACAGCATCTGCCTACAGACAACATATTTCCCAGAGGATCACACGGGAGAAATGATTGCTCAAGGGCTAAAAGATTCGCTAGCTTCCTGGAATCTTAATGAGGACCATCATGTCTGCATGACAACGGACAGTGGGATGAACATGTTAAAGGCCTTGAGACTGAACAGGTGGACAAACCTCCATTGTTTTGGACACATACTTCATAATGCCATTGGTAAGTGGATCCTGATCGTGGTCAATTATTGTAGTAAGAGTACCGCACACACTATTGGATATCCCTAACGATTGCAACTAGCGTTGCAATACCCTCACTATTGCAACGCTAGTTGCAATCGTTAGGGATATCTAATAGTGTCACTGGGACTGGGATATCTCCAATGTTGTAGCCTGTCCATCATGACATGTTTTTCTTTCACTTAACAGAAAATGGTTTAAGAGATCCCCGTGTTGACCGTGCTATAGGAGTATGCAAAAAAATAGTTAGTGCTTTCTTCTTCAGCTGGAAGAAGAGGAGAGACCTGAAGATCATACAGAATGAACTTGGCTTACCCACTCACCAACTGATAACAGAATCACCAACCAGGTGGGGTTCTAAACAACATATGATAGAACGTGTCTTGGAGCAAGAGAAGGCCATTGCAAGAATCCTGGGGTCAGAAAAAAAAAGCAGACACCTGGTGCCAAGTTGGCAGGATGTAGATGTCCTGGAATCCATAAATAAAGCTTTGAGTCCTCTAAAGGAGTTTACTGATGCACTATCTGGGGAGTCATATATGACTGTTTCTTTCTTAAAACCAGTGCTTCATTTATTTAACACAAACCTTATGCAGCCAGGAGAAGAGGATACTGAGCTCACCAAAAAAATAAAATTCAATACTTTGAATTATCTTAATGATAAATACAGTGACCCAGAAACCGATGATCTTCTGAACATTGCCACATTGATTGACCCCCGTTTCCGAACAACCTACATTGTGAATGACAAGTTGGAGGAAGTGAAGGAGAGAGTTATTAGAGAGTTGACTTGTACTTCTAGTCTCAGTGATAAAAGCGTAGCTGCTCCGCGTGTCCAACCTGCGCAACAATGCGCTGAAGAGCCAGATGAAGTGCCTGTTGTGCCCAAAAAGAAAACCCTTGCAAGTTTTTTAACTAGGTCAATGCCATCTACTTCAATGACCGAATCCCAGTCTGAGATACAGAACATTAAAACAGCTCAGAAGCTTCTTATTGGCCCCACATGTGGAAGCAGATACCGACCCACTTCAGTGGTGGAAGGTCCATAAGATCAACTTTCCTCGGCTGGCTCTGCTTGCAGAGAAGTACCTCTCCATTCCGGCTACCAGTGCAGCTTCTGAGAGGGTCTTTAGTACTGGTGGAAACATTGTCACTTGTCACCGGGCATGTTTGAAGCCAGAGACAGTAGACAGGCTCGTGTTTCTTTCCAAGAACTTGTAAGTTGTTGCAACATGTTTACATTTCTTACAATTGCTGTATTTCCCAATTTTTAAACTCAATTGGTAGAGCTGTCATGGGTGCATCGCCACGAAGATTGTCGCGATTGCACATTCTGACTTCTCGCAGCTGAGTTGCTGTTTCTTTGTGTTTGGTAATGAGGGAGTTAATTTTACCTAGCTCTTTGCTAAGACTAGGTCCAGCCTCGCCGGCTGCTTTTGATTATGTTCTAATTAGCTTCCTTTATATAGCTGCCAGTCTGCTTGTTAGATGCCGGTGAAAGCATTCATACAGACTGCAGATAGGATTGGTTCTGAGAAGACTTAAGCTAAGAGCTCCTTTGTTGTTTTTCCTCTCCTTGCTTACAGTTTATCTCCTAGACCTTTGGTGTTCCCTCTGTGTTTATATGTTGTATGCAAGACAGTATTTACTTTATCCCCTGTCTGTCTCGTTTGTCTGTACTGTTTGTTAACCTTTACCTGTCCATTCCCTATGGTGGTAATCAGGGTCCTTCTAAGGACTAGATTACAGTGGTCAGGGATTTATAGGAGACAGGGTTTACGCTGGCGGCCTGGACCTCTGTACCATTAACAGTACCTCCAGGTAGAGGGACTAGTCAGGACCCCAGTTTAGGGTCAGCATAGACCCCGGTCCACCTCTAGCCAGAGACAGCGTGAAAAGGATTCAGTATTGACCCACAGGATATTATGTCAGGTAATACTATGCTATATATACATGTTAATGTTACCTATTTATATGTTATATAGAATGTTGTCCCACTTGATAGATTACTGACATTATTTATATATATATCTGCTAGACAGCGTGACATTTTCACCGGCCATACTAAAGATTCTCTCCAGCTACCATGGATCCAGTGGCCCAGCTTGCCCTGCAGTTGCAGAAGTTGTCCATGGAGCTTACGGACATTAAGTCCAAGGTTTTGTCCCCCTCGGAGCAAACCAGATCTGAACCTAAGGTTGCTCTCCCGGACAGGTTCACTGGTGGGCGGGACAAATTTTTTACCTTCCGGGAGGCATGTAAATTGTACTTTCGGCTACGGCCTCGGTCATCGGGGAGTGAGGAGCAGAGGGTGGGAATTGTCATCTCGCTCTTACAAGGGGACCCTCAATCCTGGGCGTTCTCTCTTCCTCCGGGCTCCCCGGCCCTCCAGTCAATAGATCGATTTTTTGCTGCCCTGGGGCTGGTGTATGATGACCCGGATCGGGTCTCCCTTGCTGAAACGAAGTTACGTAGGATACAGCAGGGAGATCTTCCGGCGGAGGAATTTTCTTCTGAGTTCCGTAGATGGGCCACAGATACTCAGTGGAATGACCCAGCTCTTAGGAGCCAGTTTTGTCAAGGGTTATCTGACAAATTAAAAGATGTTTTGGCTCAGTATGATTCTCCTCCGTCACTGGAGGCTGCTATGGCCCTTGCTATTCGTATTGATAGACGGCTTCGGGGGAGGTGCGAGGTAACTCCGCCCCCTGTTATGACTCCACCCACTACTAAAGTCCCTTATATGGAGGTTCCCCTGGTCTGTTCTGAGGAACCTATGCAGTTGGGAGGGACATCATTGGGTAGGAGGGAATTGGCGGTGCGCCGCAAGACAAGAAGGTGTTTCTTCTGCGGGAGAGAGGGACATTTTGTTGGGGGGTGTCCCTCCCGTGCCTCATTGAGCAAAAAAGTCACCGAAAAACTGTTAATCCCAGGTTGTGTGGTGGACGACAACCTGGGAGTAGGTATTTCGTCCCCAGGTCCGTCTCAATTTCTCGTGCCTGCGGAGGTGGTGGTTGGTGCGAGAGTTGAGAGGATTTCTGTTCTTCTTGATAGTGGGTCTGGGGCTAATATGGTGGACGCTCGGTTTGCCCAGGTGCAAGGTATGCAACTGAGTGTATTGGCCAAACCGATCCCTATACTTTCTATTGACGCCAGACCTCTCGGTCAAGGTAGTTTTGTACAAGCTGTTCATAACATAGACCTTCGAGTAGGGGCAATACATAAAGAACAGTTGTCTTGTTATGTGTTGGAGGGTCTTCCTACTCCTATTGTGTTGGGACTTCCTTGGTTGGCTAAACATAACCCAGTGATTGATTGGCAATCCAGAAAGATAAGCCAGTGGGGTGAATTTTGCAAGAATAACTGCATGAACACGGTCATCGGTGCGGTCGTGCCTAGGACTTTGCCTCCTTTTCTGGAGGACTTTGGGGAGATGTTCTCAGAGGAGGGGTGTCAAGAGTTACCTCCTCATCGCACGTATGACTGCTCAATAAAATTGCTATCTTATGCCTTATCTCGTAGTTTCCCAGGGGCCAGAAAGACGGATGGCTCGGTTCCTATCCTGCAGGAGGGAGTGGTGGTGTCGGCTGTGTGCTCTGAGCTTGAGGAGGAGGTGTTGGAGGCTCAGGGGGACGCCCCTGTAGGACCTCCAGGGAAACTGTTTGTTCCTAATCAGTTAAGACAAAAGTTATCGAGGCACATCATAGTTCTGCTTTAGCAGGACATCCAGGGAGTAAAGCAACTGTGGATCTCCTTTCTACCGGTTTTGGTGGCCTAACTTAAATAAAGAGGTAATAACTTTTGTTGCGTCCTGTGGAGTTTGTGCTCGCTCTAAGACCCCACATACCCGTCCATCTGGGGTTCCTGAGGAGGAACGATTCTCGTCGTCACTTGCTTCAGTTTGGAGAGGAGTGCTGAATGGTCTGAGTGCTATGGGGAACCGTTACAAGCGGAGGTCTGATAGGAGAAGAGTGTCTGGTCCGGACCTAGGTGTGAACGATCTGGTGTGGTTGTCTACCAAGAATATAAAACTCAAGGTTCCCTCCTGGAAACTGGGTCCCAGGTTCATCGGTCCATACAGGATCAGTTCTATAATTAATCCTGTGGCATTTCGTCTGGACCTCCCTCCTACATTTAAAATCCATAATGTATTCCACAAATCGTTGCTTAAGAGGTACGTGGCGCCAGTTATACCGTCACTTCTACCTCCTACTCCAGTGGTGGTCAATGGTAACTTAGAATTTCAAGTGTTGAAGATCATTGACTCACGTCTGAATCGCCGGTCCCTTCAGTATTTGGTTCATTGGAAGGGATATGGTCCTGAGGAGAGGACGTGGGTCTCTGCGTCTGAGATTAACGCAGATCGATTGGTTCGGACCTTCCACACGACTTACCCGGACAGACCTGGCCCTGAGGGTCTGGAGGCCCCTCGTAGAAAGGGGGGTACTGTCATGGGTGCATCGCCACGAAGATTGTCGCGATTGCACATTCTGACTTCTCGCAGCTGAGTTGCTGTTTCTTTGTGTTTGGTAATGAGGGAGTTAATTTTACCTAGCTCTTTGCTAAGACTAGGTCCAGCCTCGCCTGGCTGCTTTTGATTATGTTCTAATTAGCTTCCTTTATATAGCTGCCAGTCTGCTTGTTAGATGCCGGTGAAAGCATTCATACAGACTGCAGATAGGATCGGTTCTGAGAAGACTTAAGCTAAGAGCTCCTTTGTTGTTTTTCCTCTCCTTGCTTACAGTTTATCTCCTAGACCTTTGGTGTTCCCTCTGTGTTTATATGTTGTATGCAAGACAGTATTTACTTTATCCCCTGTCTGTCTCGTTTGTCTGTACTGTTTGTTAACCTTTACCTGTCCATTCCCTATGGTGGTAATCAGGGTCCTTCTAAGGACTAGATTACAGTGGTCAGAGATTTATAGGAGACAGGGTTTACGCTGGCGGCCTGGACCTCTGTACCATTAACAGTACCTCCAGGTAGAGGGACTAGTCAGGACCCCAGTTTACGTCAGCATAGACCCCGGTCCACCTCTAGCCAGAGACAGCGTGAAAAGGATTCAGTATTGACCCACAGGATATTATGTCAGGTAATACTATGCTATATATACATGTTAATGTTACCTATTTATATGTTATATAGAATGTTGTCCCACTTGATAGATTACTGACATTATTTATATATATATCTGCTAGACAGCGTGACAAGAGCAGCACAAAATTCTTTATTTTTGCCTACTAAGTTAACACTACTTATCGATTCTAATTATTTAGCAAGCAGACTGCTTGCTAAATAATTAGATAAGTAGTGTTAACTTAGTAGGCAAAAATAAAGAATTCTGTGCTGCTCTACCAATTGAGTTTAAAAATTGGGAAATACAGCAATTGCAGTTCATGTTGAAGAGAAGTTCAAATAAAAAATGTTTGACTTGAACTGTGTGTGTTTAATCTTTTTACTTTTTTTACACTAATAGAACCGAATACTGTAAGAGCGGGCACAATTTGGCGTGATGGGGGTGTGGCCAAGGGTGGGTGAAGCTTGTAAAATGGGGGCGGGGCTTAAAATAAATCGAATCGATTTAAATCGAAAATCGGTTTTAAGTTTGAAAAAAAATCGATTTTGTTTTTTTTGAAAATCGCCCAGCTCTACTTTCGACATATGTTTTGTCGGACCTTGAAAAAAGTGTTCTATCTAGGGGGCTATCTTTTTCTCCCATGAATCCACTTAATAAATTTGTGTTGGTCAAAGATTTGTACCTTTTTTGCAGACAAATCACTTTTAAGTTACTTTACCATCAACCTTCTCTTTTGGATAATCTCCCTGACAATGACAGGCAAGTCTTTAATGACCTTCTGGATCTTCTGCAAGAAAACGAACCATTGGGAATTGATAAAAGATTCACATGGCGCCTTCCTTCTCAGGCCACCCCGTATTTCTTCCTGTTTCCAGCTGTTCAGATCTTCTTTGATAATACCTGCAAGGATATTGAAAACCTTCAGCTGGATCCACATCAACAGAATAACTTGGGTAAGAAAGAGAGACAAGCCTTGTTTAATCTTAAGAACAATACTGAATTTGTCATATGTGAGGCTGATAAAGGGGGAAATGTGGTCTTATGGCCACATGACCTCTATCACAAAGAGGTTACACGACAATTACAGGAAAGCCAATGTTATACTGTCTTACTATCTGATCCTACCCAATTTTTTAAGGGACAAATTGATTACCTTATTAGCTGTGCCCTTCAAGATAATGTGGTGACTAAGAAGGAAGCAGAATTTCTAACTACACCTTTCCCAGTGGTTCCAACATTTTATGCACTTCTTAAAGTCCATAAATCGCTTTCAGAACCCCCAGGGAGACCCATAGTCTCTGGAATTGGGAGCCTTTTTGAAAGGCCTTGTATCTACATTGATCATTTTCTCCAACCTTTAGTTTCTACTCTTACATCTTTTACTAGGGACTCCACTCATCTGATGCAAATTGTAGAAAACCTTGTCATACCTGACGGAACTCTTCTTGTGAGCATGGATGTAGAATCGCTCTACACGAGCATTAATCATCAATCAGGTATTCAGGCCATCTCCTATTTCTTGGAAAAAGTCCCAACAGATCTGTTGAACATGACAACTTCATTCTAAAACTCCTTTATTTTATCCTTGACAAAAATTATTTTGTCTTTGACAGGAGGTTTTACAGGCAGTTAGCAGGGACTGCCATGGGTGCACGATCCTATGCTAATCTATTTCTTGGATGGTGGGAGGAGTTAGTAGTATATAAACATCAGGCATTCACTTCCCATGTACTGATTTGGCAGCGGTATATTGATGATGTTTTATTTTTATGGACTGAGTCAGTTGAGAACTGTCAAATGTTCATTAATGATCTGAATCAGAACTCCCTTAACATCAAGCTTACCTCTATCATTTCAGATTCATCCATTGACTTTTTGGATCTTAAACTCTCAATTGCCGATACAGGGATTGCGTGCACTTTATTTAGTAAGGCTACGGCGACCAACAGCCTCCTCCACTTCTGAAGCTTTCACCCTCACCATCTAAAGTCAGGCATTCCCAAAGGCCAATTTCTTCGTCTAAGAGGAAATTTCAGTTCAGAATCTGAATTTCTTGATCAAGCTAAAGATCTGTCTTTCCGGTTTAGAAAAAGAGGATATCCTAAAAAGACTATCTCGAGGGCATTCCAATTTGCATCTCAACAAGATAGAAAGAACCTTCTTGTAAGAAAGGTACGTGATCCTTCTCGACCACTTTCACTGATCACAACCTTTAATAATCAGTTGTCTGATATTCGGAAAATGTTGCAAAAAAACTGGGATATTTTGTTGAGTGATAAGAGGATTATTCCTCTTGTCTCCAGGGCCCCTTGTTTGGTTGCAAGACGGGCTAAGAACTTGAAAGACAATTTTTGTCATAGCCATTATCAACGCCCGACCACAAGACTTAATCGGGGTTCCAGGATTTTTGGGTCGTATCCTTGTGATCATTGTAACGTATGTCAACACATGATCGGACAAGATGGTTATTCTATCTCTGCCCTCTCCTTTCAGATCAGACCCAAGGAATTCTTTAACTGTTGGTCCCGCAACTTGGTTTATGCCATCTTTTGTGACTGCCCTAAACTATATGTGGGGCAAACTACACAAGAACTCAGAAGGAGAATGCAACAGCATTTATGTAACATTTCAACAGCCCAGAAGGACCGAGAGAAGAATAAGACCCTTATATCATTAGCAAGTCACTTTCTGGAACACCATCGCAGTAGGACTTCTGGTTTTAAAGTCATGGGACTTGAAAGTGTGCGCCCTAATATCAGGGGGGGGCGATATTGTCAATCAGTTGCTCCATTGTGAAAGTAAATGGATCTATAACTTGCAGAGTCTCTTCCCCAAAGGCCTCAATGAGGAATTATTGTTTACTGGGTACTACAAACAACTATAGGAGACATCTGGTATTTCATTCATTTGACCCTTTTCCGTCATCCTCCCCCTCTTTTTTTTTTGTGTATCATTATTTGGTACCGCTTTGTTGTACATGTACAATTGAGGTAGGAGTACCTTGTACAATTATTCTCAACCATTGTGGTCTTATTTTAGGCCCATGTACTTCTGAGACATCTAGTTAGTTTCTCGGTCATATATAGTCTGCTGTTGCTCCATTTTTGGTCCATTATATTAGCATTCAGGACCTTATTGTCGTACATGCACAACTGGGGTATGAATTTCATATATATATATATATATATATATATATATTTTTTTTTTTCTTTATTTTTTTCTTTTCTTTTGTATTTGTTTAATAAACTCTACGGACAAATTTGTGTGCTTTTTTAGAGTTTGTTTATACCGTATATGGTTGGACATGACTATAAGACTGGTGTGTTAAGTGGCGTTACACCTTTATGTAATCTATAAATTTTTGGGTATATGTGAACCCCTATTTTTGTCATCATTTCCACTATTCCTGTGTACTTTAAATAATGTATAGTGGCACACTCACACCTGCATTGCCCTTTATAGGAACATGTCTTTTACCTCCCCCCCTTTTTTTTTTTTCACATTGAGAATCTTGGTGTTTAATACATGGCTTTATGCCAGTCTACGTGGCATACGGCGTTAATTTTTGCATATATAAACAAAATTACTGTGCACCTTTATCTATTGATCCAATACTATTTTGAGCCATAATGTTCAGGATAGGGCTTTATGCCATTCATATGTGGCATTGGCACTATCCCATGAGATTGGCTCATTTTCACATGCATAATTAAGTTTGTTGAGCATTTTTTGTTTTTAAATTTTACTTTATTATTGGTGGTCATTTTCACCTATTTGATTGTGTATCTACGATTCCATTGCTCTTAAGGTACACATTGTTATTTCTTATCAATTGTATATTCTTTTGATACTATACGCGCATTATGAGACCTGTCCATTTTGTTGGTCCATTAGTATATGCGTTCTCAATAGTATCGAGAGCCACAGTGGTTAATATAGGGTGTATATTAATCCACTAGCTCACAACTTTTTACGTGTATAGTTAAGTTTCTTGTGCAATTTTTAAACTAATGGTATTGTGAGCTACATTATTCTAAATAGGTCCTCATATTGAATCATATGTGGCATGTCATGCTGCTCTATGTGGCGGCTTTATCTTACATATTTAAATCAGATTGCTGAGCTTTTTGTGTTCTGTATTTTATTTCATTACCGGTGGTTACTATCATCCATCTGCTTTAATAGTAGGGCGGCCTCTACACATGAGGCTATTGCCCGATAGGTATATTCAATTTATTGTGCCTTGTATTACATGTGCCGTATGAGACCTGTCCACTCTGTTGGTCTTCAGCGCATGCATATTTGAAATATGCGTCAGCCCTTTGTGGCATGCTAATGAATGAATGAAGCCTGTTTGATCTTCTCGTATTCCGGCGCATGCGCACTTGGTGGGTGCGTCGGCCATATTAGTACTCCTATGAGCGCCCCGTGTGCTTCCTATACATGTTGTATTCCGGCGCATGCGCATTTGGTGGACGTGTCGGCCATCTTAGTACTCCTATGAGCACGTTGTGTGACTACTGTCTTACATGTTTCCGGCGTTCAGAACTGCCCTCTACTTTCAAGCCGTTTTCGAACCACGCAGCTGCTGTGAGTTTTTCTTTATTTATTCCTTATAAATACAAATGTGACTTGCCTATTCACCACCACCCTTGCCCCTGACGCAGCCACGGAGATGGCGACATGCGTTGGGCATAGCCCCCACACCCTTTGTGCTCGGTAACATTCTGATCATGTTCTAAGCATTGGACTTTTTACTCTTGAGTCCTGCACTTTTGTTCTCCTGCATAAGATCATTTTGTCAGTAATGGTTTACCCTCTTATGTGCCAAGTTTTATTTTCTGGGGCTTATAGGGGGTTATTTCACTGACCTGTGACTTCTCCAAATATAACCTTGTATTGTATATTTTTATGTCCACGATTGTATAGTTTGATATATACATCAGTTTATCTTGTATTTAGAGGCACATATTGCCTTTTTCAAGCCGGCTTTTTATTGGGGGGAGACCCTTGCATTATAATTGCGACCAGTGTCAGAGGTACATTCTCGGTATTCAGTACCTATACTCACTTACTGTCTAAGTGTGGTTTGAGTCTATTTGTTGCCTGGCATTATTTGTACTTCAGCCTGTTATTGAATAAATTACTGGGGTGATGGTGTGGGGGGGCTTATACCCTATTATGGGGCTCTTCTGTCCTGTTTTTAATTGTTCTTAATTTATAACTGTGGTGTTTTCTCAGGTTTTGTAATAAAATTGTTATATTTGTACTATTTTTGGTATCCTTGGTGTATAGTATGTCTCTTTTCCTTTCTTTTTGATCTATACCGTGGCAAGGCTGCACTGTCCCACCGCTGCTGTCCCCTGTGGACCCTGCATCCACCACATTAACCCAGTGCGCAGTGATGGATGTTCTGTCCCCACATGAGGCAAATGGAGGTGAAGTTGAATGGGGCTGGGAAAGTTATCCTACCTTCCGCTTCCTCATGCAGAGCAGACAGGACCAGTGCTGTTCAGCGTCCGGAGAGATGATGCACACCAGGGATTGTGAAGTCCAGACTTGTTTATTTGGAAATATGGACATACAGCTTATGATTGGTATACAGTAACTTCTCCAGAAATGCAGGTGAAACGAGGTGCAGCAAGACGTAGCACCAAGTGTGGCTACAAGTGTGACCAGCAGGAGTGAGTGGTTGAAAACTGATGCCTTTCACAGCTCGGTGCAAAGCGTGTCTCTCCCATAAAGAACTAACAAGCAAATGGCTGCTAACAGGAAAAAGGAGTGACCTCAGCACAGGAAGTGAAAGGCATGTACCAGAATTAATTAGATACAAGCTGCCATACAGAAAGGGCACCAGGTGACAGCAGGGAGCATGCAAGAATAGATTATACACAGCATGGAAATAATACAATACATAACCCGGACAAACGGAACAGCACACTCCCTGTCTGAAATTCTGTAAGGGATTTCACTATACTAGTGCTTTTGAAATTAAGTCCAACAACCTAGAAAAAACAAACACATAAACATACATGAAATGCAATAATAACTTCAAAATGAGGTAAATGAACATCTTTAAGTCAATTCCTGAGGTAATCCAAAGGAAACCCATCTTCGGATCAGAGAAGCTGCACTTGGCCAAACTATCTCCGACCCACGGTAGTCTAATGGACGAAGTACTGGGGCAGTGTTCTGCTCGTCTTTCATCCTACCGGAATGTCTGTAGTAGAGAGCGGTTTATGGCAGACGTGCCAACCATGACAGGTTTTGTTTCCATGTGAGTCGTGATAAGATCTCGCAATGTGGACTAACCTTGCAATGGTCTTGACGAGTTTCATCCAGTTGGAGAAGCATTCGAAGCGCTGGCAACCAAGGCTGGAGGTTGGTTTAGTGTTCGTGGCCAGAGCACTGACCTCGGAGCGGACTTCTGGATCGTTATCCGGATCCTGGATGCTGAAGTCTTCCTGGACACGTTCACTTCCTTTCTGTTCCAGCAGAAACTTCGGACCTGAAAGCCAAGAAGAGTTAACAAAAGAACTTATAGACATAGGTCTAGTAGCGTAGTTCGCTGGATTAAGCTCAGATTGGATATAGTGCCACTGCTCAGGCTTGGAAGACCTCCTTATTCTCTCGATGCGGTTACTGACGTACACGTAGAAGCGCCTTGTTTGGTTGTGGATGTAACCTAAGACGACCTTACTGTCAGTGTAGTATTGTACGTCATCTATGTTGGTGTCCAGCTCATGCTGTATAAAGTCTGCGAGTTCTACTGCAAGCACAGTCCCACAGAGTTCAAGACTGGGAATAGTGTGGTCAGACTTGGGAGCCAACTTAGCCTTGCTGAAGACGAACCCAACGTGATCTTGATTGTCGGATCTCGTCACCTTCAGATAGGCAACGGCTGCAATGGCCTCCGTGGATGCATCCGAGAACACATGGAGTTCTGTCCTAGTGCTAGCGGCAAGTGAGGTTGTGGCGTAGCATCTTGGTATGTGGCTCTCATCCAAGGCACACAAGGATTGCTTCCAGGTTTCCCATTTGGTTCCTTATCAGGAGGGAGTGGGGCATCCCAGTCTTTGACGGTTTCGGAAAGCTGTCTCAGAAGGGATTTACCTTGTATGGTAATTGGTGCTACGAATCCCAGTGGATCGTATAAGCTGTTCACCACTGACAGGACACCACGTTTAGTGAATGGTTTGTCTGCACAGTTGATTTGAATCCCGAAGGTGTCGGCTGACAGGTTCCACCTCAGGCCTAAGCTTCTCTGCACAGGTGGACGGTCTGGTCCCAGGTCTATGTCCTTGAATCCTGGTGCGTGGTCACTTGACTCAAAGGCTCTCATGACAGCTGGGCTGTTTGAAGCAATTTTGTGCAGTCTAAGCTTGGCTTGGTACAGCATACCTTGGGTCCTCTTAAGCAGGTCAATCGCCGCTTCTTCTGTGGGTAGATATTTCAGTCCATCATCTACGTAGAAGTCTTTTTCTACAAAGTCTCTGGCGTCTGTTCCATATTCAGACTCTCCTTCCAGTTCTCCGCAGGCCAAAGGTTGTCACAGCGGGCGAAGGGCTGTTCCCGAATACGTGCACCCTCATGCGATACTCCACCATCTCTTTGCTGGAGTCGTTGTCCTTGTGCCACAAGAACCTGATAAAATTCCTGTGATCCTCTCTTACTATGAAACAGTGGAACATCTGTTCAATGTCGGCAGTGTTGGCAATGGGCTCTTTCCTGAACCTCATCAACACTCCTACTAGGTTGTTTGTTAGATTAGGGCCCGTGAGGAGGACGTCATTGAAAGATATGCCTTGATGTTTGGCGCTTGAATCAAAGACAACTCTAATTTGCTTAGGCTTTCACGGGTGATATACTCTGAATGAGGGTAGGTACCAGCAATCCTCGTTTTCCTTTAAGGGAGGCACTGGCTCGGCATGGTTGTTATGGAATATTTTGCCCATAAAGGTGACAATGTGCTCTTTCATCTCCGGTTTGTTGCTTAGTGTGCGCTGGAGAGAGTTGGAGAGTTGAATCTGTACAATGCTTGTTCACGGTTGTTCGGGAGCCTTACCCTGGTAGCTCTGAAGGGTAGGGGGAAAACCCAGTGATTAGTCTCATCCTTAAGGAACTCATTGTCCATTATCTTGACAAATTCCTTGTCTTCCATTGACGGGGCTACTTTGTTGTCATCCTTAGTGGTACAAAACACTGATCTTCCCAAGTCGTCTGCATAGGGAGAAGGTATGACATCAGGGAGCTGTATGGGATCTGGAGGCTTCTCTTTCATCTTGTAGTGAAAAGGGCATGGTTTGCAGAAAGTAGTGCGTCCATCCCGGCGTACGTAGGTCTTAAAGTAATTGACTCCTGTTCGGTCCAAGCATACATTTACTATGATTACCCACCCCAAGTCGAGTTTCTGGGCTTAGGGGGCGTAGTCAGGACTATTACACTGTTGGCGGACCTTATGAATCCTTAAATTGTCTCTGCCGAGCAGAAGTAAGATTTCAGCATCTGTGTCCATAGGTGGGATAACGCTGGCTAAGTGCCTTAAGTGTGGTTGGTGGGACGCAGCTTCTGGGGATCTCATCCCTTTGGTCGGGTATTTGGTCGCATTTGATTAATGTAGGTAGGGGTATTTCTATGCCTCCGTTGATAGGGAAGCAATAAAACCTTGTGCCTTTCTACCGCTAGTCTCTATGCGACCCGAGCAGGTATTTAGAGTGTAGGGTGTCGCTGGTCCCTTGATACCAAAGGCTTCAAAGAACTTAGGTCCAGCTAGTGATCGATTGCTCTGATCGTCAATGATGGCATACATCTTTACTGCCTTCTCTCGATGCCCTTCCGGATAAACTCTGATCAGGCATATCCTAGCACAGCATTTAGCACTTTGGTTCTCCCCACATACCTCTGAGCATGAGCAGGAAACGGCCGTGGTAGACTTGTTGTGGTTCTGTTGGTCCCCACCATGACTTGCTGCTGGACTAGGGGTCAATGCGACTGCTGGATTGCTGGTGGCTGAGGTTGGATGCAAGGCTGATGGGTGTTTGTTGCTATGACACTCTTCACACTTAATGGAAGATTTACAGTCCTTGGCCTTGTGTTCTAATGAGGCGCAGCACTTGAAACATACCCCAAGTTCGCTGAGGATTTTCTTGCACTCCTGAATGGTTTTGGACCTGAAGCCTCTACATTTGTTCAATGAGTGTGTTTTTTTGTGAATGGGACACTCCCGATTGAAAGATTTATCCCTCGACAGAATAGTGTACTGCTTATCAGCAGGTACTGCAGGTGGTGGCAGGTTAGTCTTCCTGACACTTACACTGTTCCTCAAGTCCTTACGTCTGTGTGTGATGCTTTCTTACCTTGATGAGGATGTTGCTGGAGCTGCAGTGTTGGACTCCAGGAAGTCTAGACTAGGGTCATTCCTTATTTGGGCCTGTTCATCGACAAACTTGCTGAACTGAATGAACGGAGGAATGGTGACATCATGTGACCTTTTGTACCTGGAGACGCACACTGCCCACTTCTCTTGCAGACTATGTGGCAACTTTGAGACGATTGGGTTCACCCATGTGCAGTGTCCAGGTAGCACAGTCCAGACAGACGGGTGTCTCTTTTCGCAAGTTCCAGCTCCATAAGCAGATCACTTAAGTCCAGAAGTTTGTGGGCTTCCTTAAGATTGATCCTTGGAACATTCTGCAGTCTCTTAAATAGGGACTTTTCTATGGCTTCAGCGCTGTCGTAGGTTCTTTCGAGTCTCTGCCAGGCAGCAGCCAGACCTGCTTCAGCTTGTCCCACATAGACGGTCCTAAGACTCTTGATACGGTTTGTGGATTCTGAACCCAACCATTTGACCATGAGGTTGAGCTCCTGCTCCACGGATAGGTTGAGGTCAGCAATGGCGGCCTTGAAGGTTGCTTTCCAGGCTCTGTAGTTCTCTGCACGGTCATTGAATTTTGAGAGACTGGTGTTGATTAGCTCTCTGCTCACCATGAACCTGGCAAACTCGGACATTTCTGATCTTTCACTCCTTGTTACCGTGTTAGCTTGTTGTGCCCCTTGGGCATAAAGGCATTGTGGCGTGGAAGGGTGAATTGTTCCCAGGTAAAATTATGTTGCTGCAGTGTTGAGCTGTGGTGGCTTAATCTCTGGATATTCTGATGACTGCTGCTTGAACTGTGGAGGCGGGCTGGAGTGCACCTTGTGGTCCTCTTGCGGTGATGACTGCTCCTGAGGGGACGCATCATGACGTTGGTCTTGGGTTTCTGCGGAGGCTGTTGGTGCCACTGGTACCGTAAGTTAGGCCGACTTGGACGTTTCCACAATGTTGGAGAAGGTATCTGTTTCTGCACGTAGTCGCTGGTACGAACAGCTGGGTCGTCTTCTTCCTGTGGTTGTAGGCAAATCGGTTCGAGGTTTTGCTTCAATCCTTGCTCAAGCATTTTTACTTCGGCTAGCGCGATTTCTTCCTCCATTTGTGTTTGAAGAATCTTTGCTTGAGCCTCTGCTTCTGCTTTCTTGGCTACTGCTTCTGCCTCTGCTTTCTTGGCTACTGCCTCTGCTTCTGCTTCAGCTTTCTTGGCTACTGCCTCTGCTTCTGCTTCTGATTTCTTGGCTTCTGCCTCTGCTTCAGCTTTCTTGGCTTCTGCCTCTGCTTCTGCTTTCTTGGCTTCTGCTTCTGCCTCTGCTTTCTTGGCTACTGCCTCTGCTTCTGCTTTCTTTTCTGTAAAGGAAAGTCTTAGTTTGGATCGCTTTGCATTTAAACGGGCCTCTAGAATTCTGTCGCTGAGGGCTGAAGTTCTTGAGCAGGATGATTTGTATGACCGAGAAGAGCGTCTGGATGAACCTGATTTGTAGGATTTTGATTCTTGCAGATGAGCAATACGGATCTCTGCTTTATCTTTGGCGCCTTGCACAGCAGCATTCCTTTCTCTGTCTATGGAATCTACCTTGCATAATTCTGATGAGGCTTCGTCAATATTAGAGTCTTTTAGGAAGGTGGCATACTTTGCGGACAGTCTCTTGTATCTACCATGGGCCGTTTCTAGCCGTCTTATAATATCCTGTAAACTCACTGCATCATCTTTGTGGCATTGGACACTTGACATGAGGGAGTTAACTCGCTCCCATAGGTTGTCCAGGTTGAAATTGTACTCATCCTTCGTTTTTTGATAATTTTCGACAGCTTTTATGGTTGGTTTGACAGAGCGCTTTTGTCTAACGACTTGGCCTTCTGGAAGCGTGGGTTCTGCTTCCTAGTCTTCATGATGGGCAGTGTCAGGTTGTATTTGCTCTGTTTCAGCAGTGGGAGACTGTGCAGGGTCTTTTTCGGCCATTTTGATTTAAGATGCGCTGTCTCTTTAAGAAACTGAACTTTTGAATTGGGGGCCGGAAATCGCAGTGCGGCTAAAGGGTATGCCACACTAAACGAGATCTAAACGAGATCGCAAACGAGATCGCTAACGAGATCACTAAAACGTCACTATTTTGCGATCTCGTTAGCGACCTCGTTGTGTGTGGCATGTAGCAACGATGTGGCCCCTGCTGTAATGTCGCTGATCGTTCACTAGAGTTCTGGACCATTTTTTGATCGTTGGCGTCCCGCTGGTGAGCCTGAATCGCTGTGTTTGGCACCTTTTGCGAACGACGAGCGACCTCGTTTGTGACGCATATGACTGTTTTGCGTCACGGAGTGGATCGTAATATCTGTAAGTTCTCTTTTGCGTCACAGAGAGGATCGCAGAAGTTGCAAAGCAGGCTAGCAGGACGCAGAGAGCAGGAGCGATGCTGGAAATTCCTATGAATCAGAAGCGCTCAGTACATGCTAATGACATCCTAACGACCGCCAAAGTCGTTAAAGAGATCGCTGACCGCTGATGTGTCGTTTATGAGATCTCCTGTTTGGCAGGCAGCTACTAGCGACCTAAAAAAGATCACACCAACGATTGCTTCGTTATCGTGATCGCTAACGAGATCGCTAAGTGTGGCAGTACCTTTTGTTAAGACGTCCTGATAAGATTCCCAAGGTGTTTTTAGAGAATTGTAGGGTTTTACAGTTCGACAATCTGCAGCGATGTAGTATAATATACAGGGAGTCTCTATGCATAATGCGGTGTGTGGTGAAACTGCGGACAATTTTTTAGCAGAGCAGGGCTGCAATATGTGAGCAGGCAGAGCGCAGGCAAGAGGATAGGGATATAAGGGTAATTCTGGCCGGGCTTCAAGGCAGTTTTCGACTGTTCTGTCCCCACATGAGGCGAATGGAGGTGAAGTTGAATGGGGCTGGGAAAGTTATCCTACCTTCCGCTTCCTCATGCAGAGCAGACAGGACCAGTGCTGTTCAGCGTCCGGAGAGATGATGCACACCAGGGATTGTGAAGTCCAGACTTGTTTATTTGGAAATCTGGACATACAGCTTATGATTGGTATACAGTAACTTCTCTAGAAATGCAGGTGAAACGAGGTGCAGCAAGACGTAGCACCAAGTGTGGCTGCAAGTGTGACCAGCAGGAGTGAGTGGTCGAAAACTGATGCCTTTCACAGCTCGGTGCAAAGCGTGTCTCTCCCATAAAGAACTAACAAGCAAATGGCTGCTAACAGGAAGAAGAAGGAGTGACCTCAGCACAGGAAGTGAAAGGCATGTACCAGAATTAATTAGATACAGGCTGCCATACAGAAAGGGCCACCAGGTGACAGCAGAGAGCATGCAAGAATAGATTATACGCAGCATGGAAATAATACAATACATAACCCGGACAAACGGAACAGCACACTCCCTGTCTGAAATTCTGTAAGGGATTTCACTATACTAGTGCTTTTGAAATTAAGTCCAACAACCTAGAAAAAACAAACACATAAACATACATGAAATGCAATAATAACTTCAAAATGAGGTAAATGAACATCTTTAAGTCAATTCCTGAGGTAATCCAAAGGAAACCCATCTTCGGATCAGAGAAGCTGCACTTGGCCAAACTATCTCCGACCCACGGTAGTCTAATGGACGAAGTACTGGGGCAGTGTTCTGCTCGTCTTTCATCCTACCGGAATGTCTGTAGTAGAGAGCGGTTTATGGCAGACGTGCCAACCATGAACAGTACAATGGACACGTAACGGCCCTGGCCATGCCTTCTGGCCCATGCATCTGTTGTGAGGTGCACCTTTCCACTCAATGATTGTTTGAGTGCATGGACAATGTGGTCTTTCACATGCAGGTGGAGGGCAGGGATGGCTTTTCTAGAAAAGAAGTGCCGACTGGGTAGATCATAGTGTGGGAAAGCGTAGGCCATGAGCTCTCGGAACGCTGCTCTTTCAACCAAATGGAAAGGCATCATCTCTAATGAGATCAGTTTGGCAATGTAGGGGTTCAAAGCCAGTGAGGTTTTGTAGTCCGTCCACGCTTGCAAGTGCATGGTGTTTAAATGTCTAAGCATGCAACTGGTATTCAATTTTCGGAGATTTTTCCCTCGGCTAAAGGTCCATCCGCACTTCTTACAGATAACATTTGCCTCATCAATAGAATTTTGGTCAAAAAAGTGCCACACTGCACTCTTCCTACTAAGGGATAAATTTTCAGGGCTTGCACGCTGTGCTAATTTGACCATCTGGCCAAGCTGTCCTGCAACTCTTTTTGTTTTTTTTAACACGTTTTTGGACTGCTACGTGCCTGCCAGATAACCGCAGCTGCGATGTCGATGCCTGCCCCGGATCCTCCTCCTTTTCTGAGCTATTGCCAGTGGCACACTTGGACAATGGATGCCAATCCGGGTCAACAACTTGGTCATCCATCACCTCCTCTTCAATTTCATCTGCACCTTCCTCTGTGTCACCATGTAAGGTGGTATCGTATGCGGGAAGGGGTACCTGAGTTTAATCAGGGTCAGATTCTGGCTCAGTAGACTGCGAGGGCAATGCAGTGCTCTGGGTGAATATACCAGCAGAATCATATAGCAGTGGCTGTGCATCAGTGCACTCCATGTCAGATTCATCTTGGACAGGGGAATTCAGGATTTGACTTGATAACCCAGGCATGGTATGTGAAAAGAGCTCCATGGAATAATCTGAAGTGTGGCCTGCCGCATCCATCACTTTTCGTGGGGGTGAAGGACACAAGGAAAGGGGTTGTTCCTGACCAGGAGCCTGCTCTGACGACTCAGTGCTTGCATTTTTTGCAACTTCAGAAGAGGAGGTGATAGGGCTGGAGGCTGTTTCGGCAATGTAAGCCAAAACCTGTTTCTGATGATCCGGCTTTAAAATCGGTTTACCTACTCCCAGAAAAGGGAGCCTTCCAGGCCTTCTGGAGCCAGACGATGACGCAGGCTCAACACCTCCTGCCTTAGTGCTTTTGGCACTACCAGCAGATGCACCACCACCACTATCAGTACCACGTCCGTGGCCTCTTTCACCATACTTCCTCATGTTTGGGAAAATGTACCAAAAATACCAGCAGATATATTGTACTATATCAGGAGCGTACAGCTGTATACGGTGTACGGGAAAATTTCAATCTCCGTATATATTTTCGTAGTCACACACAGACACTCACTCAGTATGGACTTGACCATAATACAAAGAGCAGATATACGGTACTGTATCAGAAGCGGACAGGTGTATACGGTGTACGGGAAAATTTCAATCTCCGTATATATTTTCGGAGTCACACACAGACACTCTCTCAGTATGGATTTGACCGTAATACAAAGAGCAGATATACGGTACTGTATCAGAAGCGGACAGGTGTATACGGTGTACGGGAAAATTTCAATCTCCGTATATATTTTCGGAGTCACACACAGACACTCTCTCAGTATGGATTTGACCGTAATACAAAGAGCAGATATACGGTACTGTATCAGAAGCGGACAGGTGTATACGGTGTACGGGAAAATTTCAATCTCCGTATATATTTCCGGAGTCACACACAGATAGTCAGCATTAGAATTGAGCGAAACAGGTCGGTCAATTTAAAAAAAAAACGACTTTCGCCAAAGTCGGGTTTCGCCACGCGAAACCCGACCATAGCGTTTGGTCGGTCACGTGTTCTGCGACTATAGCGCCAAAGTCGGTTTTCCCATAATGATTCCAGGGCATTTTCTCAGCAAATAAGCAAGGACGCAGACTGTGGGCAACGCAATGACATGGGCAGCGGCCAGCACCATCTTAGAGAAGGGCATTGCAGTGATTGGCTTGCTTTGTGTGGCATCACAGTGCCTATAAAAACCCTCACCGACGACCGCCATTTTACTTCTGCCGATCTTACTGTAGGGAGAGATTGCTGACGCTGGTTCTCAGCAGGGAGAGCGTTAGGCAGGCAAACAACACTAATTCTGTGCTTGTGCTCATAGCGATTAGCTGTACACTTAGTGTGCAGTGACAGTGGAGGAATTTCTTGTGTGCAGCAGTGCTGGTTCTTAGGCTGCCTGCCAGTGACAGGGGAGGAATTGCTTGTGTGGAGCAGCAGAGCTGATTATTAGGCTGCCTGCCAGTGACAGGGGTGGAATTTTTTGTGTGGAGCAGCAGAGCTGATTATTAGGCTGCCTGATAGTGGCAGGGGAGGAATTTCTTGTGTACAGCAGCAGAGCTGATTAGTCTGCCTCCTATCTATTGCTTTGTGTACCCTGATGTGCAGACTGCTTTTTAACACAGCACCTACACAGCACTAATACTTGAATTTTTTTCTGCACAGTTACAGAGCGTTCATTTTTTCCCACACCGTATAGAGCTGTACGCTCCTCACACTACCGTGGACCGGCTGGTATCACGGACAAATACATGCTGACTATCTGTGTGTGACTCCTGAAATATATACGGAGATTTCAGTTTTCCCCAACACTGTATATAACTGTACGCTAGTGACAGAGTACACTTTTTCTGATTTTCATATTCTGGTGTTTTCCAGACTGGGCCTCTGGCCGTGTTGGTTACTCCTGAAATATATACGGAGATTTACAATTCTCCCAACACTGTATAGAGCTGTACGCTACTGATAGAGTACACTTTTTCTGATTTTCATATTGTGGTGTTATCCAGACTGGGACTGTGACCGTGTGTCAAACTCCTGAAAGAAAACAGAGATTTAAAATTCCCCCAACACTACATACAGCTGTAAGTTACTGATAGAGTACACTTTTCTAATTTTCATATTCTGGTGTTATCCAGACTGGGCCTCTGACTGTGTGTGTTACTCCTGAAATATATACGGATATTTAAAATTCCCCCAACACTGTATACAGTTGTACGCTACTGATAGTGTACACTTTTCTGATTTTCATATTGTGGTGTTATCCAGACTGGGACTGTGTCCGTGTGTCAAACTCCTGAAAGAAATACGGAGATTTAAAACTCCCCAACACTATATACAGTGGAAAAGGGGAGGAATTGCTTTGTGGGCAGCAGAGCTATTTTTTAGGGTGCCCCCCAGTGACAGGGGGGGAATTTTTTGTGTGGAGCAGCAGAAATGATTTTAGGCTGCCGATTTTGGCAGGGGGGGAATTTCTTGTGTCAGCACAGGTGATTATCTGCCTCCCATCTATTGCCTTTTTGTCCCCGATTTCAACTGCTTTTTTAAAACAGCACCTACAAAAGCCAAATACTTGAATTTTTTTCGCACAGTTACAGACTTTTTTTTTTTCCCACACCGTTTTGAGCTGTAAAGCTCCTCACACTACCGGGACCGGCTGGTATCACGGGCAATACATGCTGACTATCTTTGTGATCCTAAATATTACGGAGGGTTTTGTTTTCCCCCAAAAATGTATATCTGTACGAAATGACAGAGTACACTTTTTTCCCGATTTTCATATTCTGGGTTTTCCAGATGGGCCTCTGGCCGTGTTGGTTACTCCTGAAATATATAAAGGGGAAAATTTTCAATTTTTCCCAACACCGTATAAATGGGGGGCTACTGATTTGAACACTTTTT
>JARQOD010003765.1:0-61415 GCA_033576555.1 Oophaga sylvatica | reverse complement strand
TGCAGAGAGTTTCAACTCAATGCAGAGTAGAGGACACAACTCTCTCCAGAACCGAGATGCAAAATGGGGACCTCGATCGCTGACAATCTTGTCTGGCATACCGTGTAGACGGAAGATGTGTCTAATAAATATGCTGCCAAGGCCGGTGCAGAAGGTAACCGTGGTAGCGGCACTAAGTGCACCATTTTGGAGAAGTGGTCGGTGATCACCCAAATGATAGTGCAACCCCGAGACTTGGGTAAGCCCACCACAAAGTCCATCCCAACCATCTCCCAGGGCCTGTCTGCCACCGGCAAAGGAAAAAGTAACCCAGCTGGCCGTTGTCGAGGAGACTTGTTCCTGGCGCAGGAGACACACGCCTGAACATACTCCCTGACGTCATCGACCATATGTGGCCACCAGTATGTTCTCGCCAATAACTCAGTTGTCCTCTTTGCCCCAAAGTGTCCACCCACCCTGGATGAGTGTGCCCAAGAGAGTACATCCGGTCGCAAATTAGTGGGCACAAAAGTCTTGCCCGGAGGCTCAGACTCTAGCGAAACCGGCGCTACAGTTCTCAGGCTCTCTTCTTGGACAATAAGCAGAGGCTCATCATCCTCCTCCTCTAATGACACTAAGGAGCGAGAGAGAGCGTCGGTCCGAACATTCTTCTCACCGGAGAGAAAATGGAGGGTGAAGTGGAACCGAGAGAATAATAGGAACCATCTGGCCCGGCGAGAATTTAGCCGCTGAGCCGTTTGCAAATATACCAAGTTTTTGTGGTCGGTGAAGACTTGGAAGGGAAAACGAGCCCCTCCAGAAGATGTCTCCACTCAGAGAAGGCCAACTTCATAGCCAGCAACTCACTGTCCCTGATGGAATAATTCCTCTCTGCTGGTCTAAATGTCTTAGAAAAGAAGAAGCAGGGATGCTTCCGACCTTGAGCTTCCTTTTGATAAAGGACTGCTCCAGCAAGAACAGAAGAGGCGTCCACCTCTAAAATAAACGGCTTATCAACATCAGGGCGATGTAATATGGGAGCACTGGCAAAATGCGACTTGATGGAAGAGAAAGCCTTGGAGACCACCTCAGACCACAACTTGGGATTTGCTCCCTCCTTGGTGAAGGCTACCAAGGGAGCTACCAAAGTCAAGAAATGGGGAATGAACTGGTGATAATAATTAATGAACGCCATAAAGCGCTGCAACGCTTTAAGAGAATGGGGTTCTTGCCAGTCCATTACAGCCTGTAGTTTGGCAAGATCCATAGCCAATCCCTGGGCAGAGAAGCTATAGCCCAGGAAAGGTAAGGACTCCTGCTCAAACACACATTTCTCCAGCTTGGCATAGAGGGAGTTTTCCCGTAAGAGGTCGAAGACTTTGTTGACATCCCTCCGGTGAGAGTCTATATCTGGTGAAAAGATGAGAATATCATCCAGATAGACTACTACACAGGTGGAGAGCATATCCCGGAAGATATCATTGACAAAGTCTTGGAAAAAAGCGGGAGCATTACAGAGCCTCAAGGGCATCACCAGGTATTCATAATGCCCATCCCTGGTATTAAAAGCTGTCTTCCACTCGTCCCCCTCACGGATGCGAATTAGGTTATAGGCACCACGTAGATCAAGCTTGGTAAATATTCTTGCTCCTCAGAGCCTATCACACAGCTCAGAGATTAGGGGCAACGGGTACTTATTCTTGACGGTGATGGCGTTAAGTCCCCTGTAGTTAATACATGGACGTAATTCTCCGTTCTTCTTTTGCACAAAGAAGAACCCCGCCCCTGCTGGTGACTTCGACTTCCTAATGAATCCTCTTGCCAGATTTTCCTGAATATACTGGGACATGGCCTCCGTCTCAGGAAGCAAGAGGGGGTAGACTCTCCCCCGAGGAGGTTCTGCTCCAGGCAAAAGTTCAATAGGACAGTCGTAGGGGCGATGAGGTGGAAGAGTCTCCGCCGCCTTCTTGGAGAAAACGTCTGCATATGACCAATAACACTGAGGAAGAGAAGTGAGATCTATGGGTGTCAGGATCCCGTCTGGGTTGGAGCCGATGTTACTGCAAACACTAGGGGAAGCAGAGGCAGGTAGCATAGTCAGAAGGCAGGCCGAGGTCGGTACACAGGAAAGGCAGTGTTTGTAGCAGGGAAGCAGGCAAATAATGTAGTCAGGTGGCAGCCGGAGGTCGGTACACAGGAAAGGCAGTGTTTGTAGCAGGGAAGCAGGCAAATAACGTAGTCAGGTGGCAGCCGGAGGTCGGTACACAGGAAAGGCAGTTCGGTAGCAGAGGAGCAGGCAGATAACTTAGTCAGGTGGCAGCAGGAGGTCGGTACACAGGAGAGCAGTGTTTGTAGCAGCAGGAACAGCAGGAGAAAGAGCTTGACTAAAGGCTGGAAGCACAATAATCTCGCAATGACACACCCACAGGGCCAGGTTTATATAGAATGTGTAATTGGCAATCAGAGGCCCAATCAAGAGAGCACTAGGTGTAGCCAATCAGGAAGAACAGTCAATGGTATCTGGGTTCAGCAAGGAACTTTGCAGCCAGCAGAATAGCTCAGATGGTAGAGCTGCTGGCCAGTGGACAAGAGGTACTGAGTTCGACTCCTGACAGTACTCCCCTCCTTCCAGGATGGCCTCTGGACATCTCAGGAGCTGGCTTATCCGGGTACCTTTGATGAAAGGCTCTTGTTAGTCTAGGAGCATGGACGTTGTCCCTTGGTTCCCATGAATTTTCCTCTGGTCCGTAACCCTTCCACTGTACCAGATACTGCAGTTTACCTCTGAATTTTCGGGAGTCCAGAATCTTATCCACAATGTATTCTTCTTCACCACGGATCCTTTCTGGTGGAGGAGGTGGCTGAATTCTTCCTGGAAACGGGTTTTCACAGAAGGGTTTGAGCAAGGATATGTGAAACACTGGATGAATCTTTAGATTGTTGGGAAGTTTTAAACGAAAAGCAACCTGGTTAATTTTTGCAGAAATTTGAAAAGGTCCAATGAATTTCTGACCCAATTTGGAGGATGGCACATGTGTCTTAAGGTTTTTAGTGGACAGCCAAACTTTGTCTCCAACCTGAAGAGCAGGGGGCACTCTCCGATGTTTATCTGCTGCTTCCTTATATTCTTCCTGGGTCTTGAGCAATATCTCTGATAATTCCTTCTGGGATTCCTGTAATTTTGTAAGCCTGTCATTAACAGCAGGAATGGGAGTGTTCACTGGCAGATTAG
This sequence comes from Oophaga sylvatica, assembly GCA_033576555.1. Taxonomy (NCBI): domain Eukaryota; kingdom Metazoa; phylum Chordata; class Amphibia; order Anura; family Dendrobatidae; genus Oophaga; species Oophaga sylvatica. The sequence continues at coordinate 58,204 of JARQOD010003765.1, read as the reverse complement.
GGATAAATACTGGATGTACTCCATAATTAGCAAAAAATGGGGTTTGAGATGTAGCGCTATGTATGGAGTTGTTGTAGGCAAACTCTGCTGTTGGTAAATAGTCCACCCAGTCATCCTGAAGATAGGAAATGAAGCAACGGAGGTATTGCTCCAAAGTCTGGTTCGTTCTCTCCGTCTGGCCATTGGACTGAGGATGGAAAGCGGTAGAAAGATTCACCGTGACTCCCAAGGCTGTACAGAAACTCTTCCAAAATTTTGACGTAAACTGAACGCCTCTGTCAGACACCACGCTGTCAGGAATTCCATGTAACCTGAATACCTCTTTGATCATCAGTTCTGCAGTTTTTTCAGCAGTAGGAATTCCTTCAGTTGGAATAAAGTGGGCCATTTTTGTGAGTCGGTCCACTATGACAAGGATGACGGTCATCTGTTTGGAAGGGGGTAGTTCCACAATAAAATCCATGGAAATAGATCCCCAAGGCCTGGATGGAACTGGGAGTGGTTGCAAGAGTCCTAGAGGAGACGATCGTGGGGTCTTGTTTCGTGCGCATGTTAAACAGGTTGAAACATATTTCCTCACGTCCTTCCTACAATTAGGCCACCAAAAGAAACGAAGTAGTAAGTCTTGTGTTTTTGCAACTCCAGGATGTCCTGCCAGTTTAGAATCATGGACACTTTTGAGGACTTCAAGGCGAGAAGATTCAGGTACATATATTTGGTGTTTCTGCATCCAAAACCCCTCTTTGAATGAAAGATCGACGTCTTCCGAAGGATGGTTAAGGAAAGAGTCCTCTTGATATCCATCTTTAATTCTATTACCTAGTCCTCTAGAGTGCAATATTCCCAAAAAATTTTAGGGCCTAGAATTGTATCATCATTACTAGACCTCTCCTGAGGTTCCGAACACATCCTGGACAGGGCGTCAGCCTTGCCATTTCTTGAACCAGGCCGGTAAGAGATTATAAAATTGAATCTTGAGAAAAATAAGGCCCATCGTGCTTGTCTTGCAGACAATCTTTTTGCTGTACGGAGGAATTCAAGATTCTTGTGGTCCGTGAGGACAGTCACAGGGTGATTGGCACCTTCCAGAAGATGTCTCCACTCGGAGAAGGCAACTTTAATGGCTAACAGTTCTTTATTACCAATGTCGTAGTTCTTTTCTGCAGATGACATGGTGTGGGAAAGAAACGCACATGGGTGAAGTTGCATCTTGTCCCCAACTCGCTGAGACAGAATGGCTCCCACTGCAGAGTCCGAGGCGTCCACTTCGACAGTAAATGGCAATTCAGGATTTGGGTGTACTAACAATGGAGCAGACGTAAAAAGAGTTTTCAACTTGTCAAAAGCCTCCTGTGCCTCCGGAGACCAGAAAAATGCTTTGGTCTTTTTTGTTAGTGTAGTAATTGGTAGTATGATCCGTGAAAAGTTCTTTATAAATTTTCGGTAAAAATTTGCAAATCCTATGAAACGCTGGACGTCTTTTAAATTTCTTGGAACAGGCCAGTCTACTACAGCATTGATTTTGCCGGGATCCATGCTCAAACCTTCTGGGGAGATGATATATCCCAGAAATTGGATACTGGTTTGTTCAAACTCACATTTTTCAAGTTTAATGTAGAGATGGTTCTCCTGTAGTCGTTCCAAGACTAACTGGACGTGCCTGCGATGCTCTTCCAAGGTGTCTGAAAATATAAGAATGTCATCGAGATAAGCCACAACGAATTGGTCCAAGAAATCTCGAAATACATCATTAATAAAATGTTGAAAGGTGGCTGGGGCATTGCTAAGGCCAAAGGTCATAACAAGAGATTCAAAATGTCCATATCTCGTTCTGAAGGCGGTCTTCCACTCATCTCCTGGGCGAATCCGTATGAGGTTGTAAGCCCCTCTAAGATCCAGCTTCGTAAAGATTTTCGCAGAACGGAGTCTCTCAAATAGTTCAGGAATCAAGGGTAGCGGGTAGCGATTCTTGACAGTGATATTATTCATCTCTCTGTAGTCAATACATGGCCGCAGAGTGGAGTCTTTCTTTTCAACAAAGAACAGGGGTGCCCCAGCTGGAGATGTGGAAGGTCGAATAAAGCCTTTCTCTAAATTTTCATCCAGGAACTTTCTTAATACCTTCAATTCAGGTTCGGAAAGATTGTAAATCCGTCCAAATGGAATGGTTGCTCCTGGCAGCAATTCAATGGGACAGTCGTAAGGACGGTGAGGAGGTAATTGATCTGCTTTCTTCTTACTGCAGACATCAGAGAACTGCTGATATTGAGGTGGTAGTTTCTCTTCCTTCTCATGCGAAATCTCAGAGATTTGGACTTGTTGGAGAACAGGGGGTTCCTTATGACAATTATTCTTACAGTAGTCAGATGTAAAGGTGATGGTCCTTGATGCCCAGTTGATAGAAGGGTTATGGACTGAAAACCAGGGGATCCCTAGAATAACCGGAAATTTCGGAGATGAAATAAGGTGGAAACTGACAGCTTCATGATGATCCGGGTCGATACAAATCTCCAGTTCGATTGTCTCATGCGTGACAGGTCCAGAAGACAAAGGTGATCCATCCACAGTTTCCATTTCAATTGGTGTGGATTTGGTCCTACTGGAAATATTATTATCACGTGTAAATTTTAAGTCCATAAAATTTCCTCCTGCTCCCGAATCCAACAGGGCAGAGCATTGTATTTTTTGGGTGCCCATTACAACCTGAATGGGGATTACAAAATGAGATGATGTGGTATGTATTTTGTCTATTTCTGGCGTTACTGATGAGATAGTCTGCAAGATGGAATCCGACTGCTGAGAAAGGTCCGTATTGCTGGCAGACCTGTTGTTGGTAAAGGCTATAGTCCTTTTGTTAGGACAGTTGATGGCATAGTGTCCAGGGTCCCCACAATAGAGGCAGAGATGTTCTGCACGTCGCCTCTCCTTCTCCTGTGCAGAGAGTGGTCTTCGGATGATGTCGATCTGCATCGGTTCAGACACAACTTGCGTCTTTTCTTGGTGGTCTGATGCTGAAAATGAGAAGCCAGGGCTATTCCCAAGTGCTCGCAGTCTCTCCTTTCTCCTTTCAGTAAGTCTCTGGTCAATCCGGATACATAGTTGAATAAAGTCCTCCAACTGGTCAGGGGTCTCAACCCTGGCAAGCTCGTCTTTCACTGGTTCTGATAACCCTCGTCGAAATTGACTTCTCTGGGCCGCTGGATTCCAGGTGGTGTCGGCCACCCAGCGACGGAACTCCGATGTATATTCCGCAACAGAGCGACGTCCTTGGCGCAAATTATGTAATTTGGTTTCTGCTGTGGCACAGCGGTTTGGGTCATCAAAAACTTGATTCATAGCTGCGATGAAAGCTTCCAGGTCATTAAGGAGGGCATAGTCTTTTTCTACATAAGGTGAAGCCCAAGCAAGAGCTTCATCCGTCAGGAGATTTATCATGAAAAAAACTTTCTTCCTCTCACTGGTAAAGGGAGCAGGTTGCATCTGGAAGTATATGCGGCATTGATTGAGGAATCCTCGGTACTGCTTGCGATCCCCACTGAACTTTGCAGGCAGCGGCAGCCGCGCGTTTGATTCGGACCCTGAATTGCGCACGTCCAGTAGTTGTTTTTGTAGCTCAATTACTTCCTGTTGTATCGCCGTGAAATCAGTTTGTAACTTGGCATATTTTCCTTGAGAGTCAGTACAAAAACTTTGAAGCTCCGTAACTTGCCGCCTCAGGGTGTTCACAGCGGACTCCATTTTGGCGCGAGATTATTCTGTCAGGATCCCGTCTGGGTTGGAGCCGATGTTACTGCAAACACTAGGGGAAGCAGAGGCAGGTAGCGTAGTCAGAAGGCAGGCCGAGGTCGGTACACAGGAAAGGCAGTGTTTGTAGCAGGGAAGCAGGCAAATAACGTAGTCAGGTGGCAGCCGGAGGTCGGTACACAGGAAAGGCAGTGTTTGTAGCAGGGAAGCAGGCAAATAACGTAGTCAGGTGGCAGCCGGAGGTCGGTACACAGGAAAGGCAGTTCGGTAGCAGAGGAGCAGGCAGATAACGTAGTCAGGTGGCAGCAGGAGGTCGGTACACAGGAGAGCAGTGTTTGTAGCAGCAGGAACAGCAGGAGAAAGAGCTTGACTAAAGGCTGGAAGCACAATAATCTCGCAATGACACACCCACAGGGCCAGGTTTATATAGGGTGTGTAATTGGCAATCAGAGGCCCAATCAAGAGAGCACTAGGTGTAGCCAATCAGGAAGAACAGTCAATGGTATCTGGGTTCAGCAAGGAACTTTGCAGCCAGCAGAATAGCTCAGATGGTAGAGCTGCTGGCCAGTGGACAAGAGGTACTGAGTTCGACTCCTGACAGTACTCCCCTCCTTCCAGGATGGCCTCTGGACATCTCAGGAGCTGGCTTATCCGGGTACCTTTGATGAAAGGCTCTTGTTAGTCTAGGAGCATGGACGTTGTCCCTTGGTTCCCATGAATTTTCCTCTGGTCCGTAACCCTTCCACTGTACCAGATACTGCAGTTTACCTCTGAATTTTCGGGAGTCCAGAATCTTATCCACAATGTATTCTTCTTCACCACGGATCCTTTCTGGTGGAGGAGGTGGCTGAATTCTTCCTGGAAACGGGTTTTCACAGAAGGGTTTGAGCAAGGATATGTGAAACACTGGATGAATCTTTAGATTGTTGGGAAGTTTTAAACGAAAAGCAACCTGGTTAATTTTTGCAGAAATTTGAAAAGGTCCAATGAATTTCTGACCCAATTTGGAGGATGGCACATGTGTCTTAAGGTTTTTAGTGGACAGCCAAACTTTGTCTCCAACCTGAAGAGCAGGGGGCACTCTCCGATGTTTATCTGCTGCTTCCTTATATTCTTCCTGGGTCTTGAGCAATATCTCTGATAATTCCTTCTGGGATTCCTGTAATTTTGTAAGCCTGTCATTAACAGCAGGAATGGGAGTGTTCACTGGCAGATTAGGGATAAATACTGGATGTACTCCATAATTAGCAAAAAATGGGGTTTGAGATGTAGCGCTATGTATGGAGTTGTTGTAGGCAAACTCTGCTGTTGGTAAATAGTCCACCCAGTCATCCTGAAGATAGGAAATGAAGCAACGGAGGTATTGCTCCAAAGTCTGGTTCGTTCTCTCCGTCTGGCCATTGGACTGAGGATGGAAAGCGGTAGAAAGATTCACCGTGACTCCCAAGGCTGTACAGAAACTCTTCCAAAATTTTGACGTAAACTGAACGCCTCTGTCAGACACCACGCTGTCAGGAATTCCATGTAACCTGAATACCTCTTTGATCATCAGTTCTGCAGTTTTTTCAGCAGTAGGAATTCCTTCAGTTGGAATAAAGTGGGCCATTTTTGTGAGTCGGTCCACTATGACAAGGATGACGGTCATCTGTTTGGAAGGGGTAGTTCCACAATAAAATCCATGGAAATAGATCCCCAAGGCCTGGATGGAACTGGGAGTGGTTGCAAGAGTCCTAGAGGAGACGATCGTGGGGTCTTGTTTCGTGCGCATGTTAAACAGGTTGAAACATATTTCCTCACGTCCTTCCTACAATTAGGCCACCAAAAGAAACGAAGTAGTAAGTCTTGTGTTTTTGCAACTCCAGGATGTCCTGCCAGTTTAGAATCATGGACACTTTTGAGGACTTCAAGGCGAGAAGATTCAGGTACATATATTTGGTGTTTCTGCATCCAAAACCCCTCTTTGAATGAAAGATCGACGTCTTCCGAAGGATGGTTAAGGAAAGAGTCCTCTTGATATCCATCTTTAATTCTATTACCTAGTCCTCTAGAGTGCAATATTCCCAAAAAATTTTTAGGGCCTAGAATTGTATCATCATTACTAGACCTCTCCTGAGGTTCCGAACACATCCTGGACAGGGCGTCAGCCTTGCCATTTCTTGAACCAGGCCGGTAAGAGATTATAAAATTGAATCTTGAGAAAAATAAGGCCCATCGTGCTTGTCTTGCAGACAATCTTTTTGCTGTACGGAGGAATTCAAGATTCTTGTGGTCCGTGAGGACAGTCACAGGGTGATTGGCACCTTCCAGAAGATGTCTCCACTCGGAGAAGGCAACTTTAATGGCTAACAGTTCTTTATTACCAATGTCGTAGTTCTTTTCTGCAGATGACATGGTGTGGGAAAGAAACGCACATGGGTGAAGTTGCATCTTGTCCCCAACTCGCTGAGACAGAATGGCTCCCACTGCAGAGTCCGAGGCGTCCACTTCGACAGTAAATGGCAATTCAGGATTTGGGTGTACTAACAATGGAGCAGACGTAAAAAGAGTTTTCAACTTGTCAAAAGCCTCCTGTGCCTCCGGAGACCAGAAAAATGCTTTGGTCTTTTTTGTTAGTGTAGTAATTGGTAGTATGATCCGTGAAAAGTTCTTTATAAATTTTCGGTAAAAATTTGCAAATCCTATGAAACGCTGGACGTCTTTTAAATTTCTTGGAACAGGCCAGTCTACTACAGCATTGATTTTGCCGGGATCCATGCTCAAACCTTCTGGGGAGATGATATATCCCAGAAATTGGATACTGGTTTGTTCAAACTCACATTTTTCAAGTTTAATGTAGAGATGGTTCTCCTGTAGTCGTTCCAAGACTAACTGGACGTGCCTGCGATGCTCTTCCAAGGTGTCTGAAAATATAAGAATGTCATCGAGATAAGCCACAACGAATTGGTCCAAGAAATCTCGAAATACATCATTAATAAAATGTTGAAAGGTGGCTGGGGCATTGCTAAGGCCAAAGGTCATAACAAGAGATTCAAAATGTCCATATCTCGTTCTGAAGGCGGTCTTCCACTCATCTCCTGGGCGAATCCGTATGAGGTTGTAAGCCCCTCTAAGATCCAGCTTCGTAAAGATTTTCGCAGAACGGAGTCTCTCAAATAGTTCAGGAATCAAGGGTAGCGGGTAGCGATTCTTGACAGTGATATTATTCATCTCTCTGTAGTCAATACATGGCCGCAGAGTGGAGTCTTTCTTTTCAACAAAGAACAGGGGTGCCCCAGCTGGAGATGTGGAAGGTCGAATAAAGCCTTTCTCTAAATTTTCATCCAGGAACTTTCTTAATACCTTCAATTCAGGTTCGGAAAGATTGTAAATCCGTCCAAATGGAATGGTTGCTCCTGGCAGCAATTCAATGGGACAGTCGTAAGGACGGTGAGGAGGTAATTGATCTGCTTTCTTCTTACTGCAGACATCAGAGAACTGCTGATATTGAGGTGGTAGTTTCTCTTCCTTCTCATGCGAAATCTCAGAGATTTGGACTTGTTGGAGAACAGGGGGTTCCTTATGACAATTATTCTTACAGTAGTCAGATGGAAAGGTGATGGTCCTTGATGCCCAGTTGATAGAAGGGTTATGGACTGAAAACCAGGGGATCCCTAAATAACCGGAAATTTCGGAGATGAAATAAGGTGGAAACTGACAGCTTCATGATGATCCGGGTCGATACAAATCTCCAGTTCGATTGTCTCATGCGTGACAGGTCCAGAAGACAAAGGTGATCCATCCACAGTTTCCATTTCAATTGGTGTGGATTTGGTCCTACTGGAAATATTATTATCACGTGTAAATTTTAAGTCCATAAAATTTCCTCCTGCTCCCGAATCCAACAGGGCAGAGCATTGTATTTTTTGGGTGCCCATTACAACCTGAATGGGGATTACAAAATGAGATGATGTGGTATGTATTTTGTCTATTTCTGGCGTTACTAATGAGATAGTCTGCAAGATGGAATCCGACTGCTGAGAAAGGTCCGTATTGCTGGCAGACCTGTTGTTGGTAAAGGCTATAGTCCTTTTGTTAGGACAGTTGATGGCATAGTGTCCAGGGTCCCCACAATAGAGGCAGAGATGTTCTGCACATCGCCTCTCCTTCTCCTGTGCAGAGAGTGGTCTTCGGATGACGTCGATCTGCATGGGTTCAGACACAACTTGCGTCTTTTCTTGGTGGTCTGATGCTGAAAATGAGAAGCCAGGGCTATTCCCAAGTGCTCGCAGTCTCTCCTTTCTCCTTTCAGTAAGTCTCTGGTCAATCCGGATACATAGTTGAATAAAGTCCTCCAACTGGTCAGGGGTCTCAACCCTGGCAAGCTCGTCTTTCACTGGTTCTGATAACCCTCGTCGAAATTGACTTCTCTGGGCCGCTGGATTCCAGGTGGTGTCGGCCACCCAGCGACGGAACTCCGATGTATATTCCGCAACAGAGCGACGTCCTTGGCGCAAATTATGTAATTTGGTTTCTGCTGTGGCACAGCGGTTTGGGTCATCAAAAACTTGATTCATAGCTGCGATGAAAGCTTCCAGGTCATTAATGAGGGCATAGTCTTTTTCTACATAAGGTGAAGCCCAAGCAAGAGCTTCATCCGTCAGGAGATTTATCATGAAAAAAACTTTCTTCCTCTCACTGGTAAAGGGAGCAGGTTGCATCTGGAAGTATATGCGGCATTGATTGAGGAATCCTCGGTACTGCTTGCGATCCCCACTGAACTTTGCAGGCAGCGGCAGCCGCGCGTTTGATTCGGACCCTGAATTGCGCACGTCCAGTAGTTGTTTTTGTAGCTCAATTACTTCCTGTTGTATCGCCGTGAAATCAGTTTGTAACTTGGCATATTTTCCTTGAGAGTCAGTACAAAAACTTTGAAGCTCCGTAACTTGCCGCCTCAGGGTGTTCACAGCGGACTCCATTTTGGCGCGAGATTATTCTGTCAGGATCCCGTCTGGGTTGGAGCCGATGTTACTGCAAACACTAGGGGAAGCAGAGGCAGGTAGCGTAGTCAGAAGGCAGGCCGAGGTCGGTACACAGGACAGGCAGTGTTTGTAGCAGGGAAGCAGGCAAATAACGTAGTCAGGTGGCAGCCGGAGGTCGGTACACAGGAAAGGCAGTGTTTGTAGCAGGGAAGCAGGCAAATAACGTAGTCAGGTGGCAGCCGGAGGTCGGTACACAGGAAAGGCAGTTCGGTAGCAGAGGAGCAGGCAGATAACGTAGCCAGGTGGCAGCAGGAGGTCGGTACACAGGAGAGCAGTGTTTGTAGCAGCAGGAACAGCAGGAGAAAGAGCTTGACTAAAGGCTGGAAGCACAATAATCTCGCAATGACACACCCACAGGGCCAGGTTTATATAGGGTGTGTAATTGGCAATCAGAGGCCCAATCAAGAGAGCACTAGGTGTAGCCAATCAGGAAGAACAGTCAATGGTATCTGGGTTCAGCAAGGAACTTTGCAGCCAGCAGAATAGCTCAGATGGTAGAGCTGCTGGCCAGTGGACAAGAGGTACTGAGTTCGACTCCTGACAATGGGTATCTCTGTGGTGGTGACCTGAACGCACTCCCTGACACACCTGCCTCTACATGAATCACCCCTACCCAGTATACTCCCAGAGGACCACTCAATATGGGGAGAGTGGTAACGGAGCCAAGGTACTCCCAGCAACACCTCGTCTATTCCCTTGGGCAGGACAAGAAAAGAAATACTCTCCTGATGGGAAGGGGACATAGATAAAGTGAGAGGGATAGTCTGGTGGATGATTTGTGAGGGCAGAGTTGATCCATTCACTACTCACACACGTCACCGGTTTGGCGAGCATCACCACAGGTATAGTGTGGCGGAGAGCAAATGTAGAGGACATGAAATTCCCCTCGGCTCCAGAATCCACACAGAGCTCGGCGGTGAGCGTGGATGGACCTACAGTAATTGACCCCTTAAACGACAACTTGGTGGAAAATGCTGCATAGTCTAGTGAACCTCCACCAAAGGTCACTAGACGCGACCGTTTTCCCGAACGCTGTGGACATTTGTTGGCATAATGTTCTAAATGCTGGCAGATGTTACAGACCATGGGTACTCAAGCGGCCCGGGACTTAGGTCCTGATCAAGAAACCTCCACGTCCTCATGGGAGTCGGGCACCTGGCTGGAAGATTCTTGAGGTTTGGCGAAGGTGGGAGCCAGCCAAAACCTCTGCCTGTTATGATCTGCTACAAGCACTAAGGAAAGATGGGAATTCTGTCCCTACAATAGAACTAAGCTGGATCCCTACGATGTAACGGGGAACCTGATCCTGCGACCAGACCCGCTAAAGTCCTCAGCTAGTCTGAACGAAGACCTATAGTTGCGAGGGAGGAATCCCTACAAGATCTAGGGACTAGGAGAAAAGGTGGACACCTCCTAACAGAAATGTAGCAGGGAAAAATAAAACAGAAAACAAATTACTTAGAGATCCTAAGATCAAGCAAAACTGACTGAGTAAGGCACCTAAGTACCTGGCTAGCTTAAGAGTAGGTAATACAATGAAGTCCAGCAAAGCCAGAAGGGCGGAGCCAGACTAAATATGGAAAAAAGGTCATGTGACCAGCAAACTGAAACAAAACCTAACAAGAGGGTTCTAACACTGCCTACACTGGGATCGCTCCAACCTCCGCTCGTGAAAATGGAGGTCGATGCGGGTAGATATGGCGATAAGCTTCTCCAGTGTGGCGGGATTCTCCCAGGTAGCCAAGGCGTCTTTCACATGGCCCGCTAGTCCTCTCCAAAACACGGGAATGAGGACTTTATCCGGCCAGTCCAACTCCGAGGACAGAGTCCGAAAATGGATAGCAAAACAGCTGACCAAGGAAGAACACTGTGAACTTGCCAGAAGTTGGAGCACCGCATCATGAGTGACCTGAGGTCCTAGAAAGACCTTTTTTAGAGCCTCCAGAAAACAGGAGCACTCCGCACCACACGGTCATCACGCTCCCACAGCGGGGTGGCCCACTCCAACGCTCTGCCTGACAGAAGAGATATTACAAAGCCCACTTGTGTCTGATCCGTAGGGGAACGTGCAGCCAGAAGCTCGAGTTGTATAGAGCACTGACTCACGAATCCCCGACATTGCTTGCTGTCACCAGCAAACTTGTCTGGAAGTGGGAGGTGGGATATTGTGGGGGAGAGGTGGCAGTGGACACACTGGCTGCAGCCATGCTAGCAGCCTGAACAGCGACTGCGGTAACATCCACAGCTGAGGTTGTGCGCTCAAGAGCCGCCAACCTACCCTCCAGCTGCTGGATGTCCCGCAGTAGACGCTGGTCATCCGCCATTTTACTAGCTAGACATGGCGCTAGTATTATGTTAGGGTATGCGGAACGCACCTAATAGATATATTAGAGAGGTGCGTTCGCAGCCCGGGGTCCACCGTGCAGGCGAAGCCCGCTGCTAGTAGGATAGCGAAAGTAGCGAACTCTGTTATCCCGCAGAGTCGCTAAAATAAACACAGTAGCGCGCTGTGGCAGTAAGCGCGAACTCTGTTAATCCCCAGAGCCTCTACCAGGAATGCCACAGCGCTATATGGCGATAGGTGCGAACTCACTTAGCTTCAGTGAGCCGTAAAGTAAAACGTTAAGGCACTGAACTCTGTTGCGTCACAGAGCCGCTGAGAAAAAGACTGTGTCCTGTTAACACCACAGAGATACACAGATAACTGCTATGCGGATAGCAGTCAGTGATCATGCAGACAGCAACGCAATCAAGCAATCTCCTCATCGGAGAAGCCGGTTTTCTAGAGGCTTATTTCAGCCAAGCCCTAACCACTTGCATTCAAATCTCCTCACCGGAGGTGCCGGTATTCTAGGGGCTTATTTCAGCCGAGCCCTAACCACATGCGTGCATGATCACACTGGTGCAAAGCACATAATGCAATTGATACTAGTGCATGGCGGCCCAGCCATGCCACCCTTTTATAGTAACAACTACAGGACCTGCCAGAAACAAGGACCAATGAAACTGTTCCAGAAAATCAGTAGTCACATGACCTTCCTGGCGGACCAATAGGAGCTGCTGCAGTACCTGAGCATGTGACCCCTGATCTCCAATGAGAGATCTCACCCTGGGCATGCTCAGAAGGGGAAAACAAGGACTTTGTCCTAAAGACGTCTGCTCGCCGCTAACCACTACTGGCTAAAATAGGAGAGCCTGGAGAGGCAGCAGTAATCCTCTGCACACTGTTAGACTGGGTGAGACGCTGGGACTGATGTCTAAGCTGAGCAGAGTCCACTGCGGCCGGAGACGGATGGGAGACCTCAGCCGGGATGGCTCGAGATTCCCCTTGTGCAGAAGCGGGAACTCGACCCTTAACACACTTGTGCCTTTTTCTCTCGAAAATTTTCTCCAACTGAACGTAATTATGACGTGGGTAATCGGGAATTATTGGCCATGAAGTGGGCCTTTGAATAGTGGATACATTTGCTGGAAGGAGCTAAACCTCAGGTGGTGGTCCTCACGGACCATAAGAACCTGGTTTATCTCGAATCAGCCAAGCGACTTAATCCTAGACATACCAGGTGGGCCTTGTTTTTCTCACATTTTAAGTTTGTGGTTTCTTTTCTTACTGGCACTAAGAATGTTAAGGCGGATGCCCTCTCGAGGAGTTTCTTTGCGGACTCTCCTGAGTTATCTGATCCTACTGTTATTTTGAAAGAGGGTGTAGTACTTTCCGCCATCTCGCCCAATTTGAGACTGGCTCTGGAGGGGTGTCAGGAGGATAACCTGAGTGCTGCCCTAATGGGAAATTGTTTGTCCCAGACAAGTGGAAGAAGAGTGTGATGTCTGAGATTCATTGTTCCAAGTTGGCTGGTCATCCCGGGATTTTTGGTAACAGAGACTTGGTGAGTTGATTTTTTTGGTGGCCTACTTTGTCTCGTGGCATCAGGTAATTTGTGCAGTCCTGTGGGAATTGATCTCGCTCCAAGCCTTGCTCTGCTAGTGGTTTGTTGAGGCCATTGGCTGTGCCCAAGAGGCCATGAACCCATATCTCTATGGATTTATTTCCGACCTCCCCTGTTTCTCAGAGAATGACCGTTATCTGGGAAATCTGTGATAGGTTTTCCAAGATGATACATCTTGTGCCATTACCTAAAATGCCTTCCTCCTCCGAATTGGTGCCTTTGTTCCTTCAGCACGTGGTTCGGTTACATAGCATTCCAGAGAACATTGTGTCTGACAGAGGAGTCCAGTTTGTTTCCAGATTTTGGAGGACATTTTGTTCTAAACTTGGTGTTCAATTATCTTTCTCCTCTGCTTTTCATCCTCAGACAAATGGACAAACCGAGAGAACAAACCAGACCTTGGAGACTTATTTGAGATGTTTTGTGTCTGCTGATCAAGATGACTGGGTCTATTTTTTGCCTTTGGCTGAGTTTGCTCTTAATAATAGGGCTAGCTCTGCCACCTTGATGTCTCCATTTTTCTGCAATTCTGGATTTCAACCTCGATTTTCTTCGGGACAGGCGGAGGCTTCTGTCTGTCCGGGTGTTGACTCTGTTGTGGAGTGAATGCAGCAGATTTGGGACCAGGTAGTGGAGAGGTTGTCTCTCACTCAGGAGAAGGCCCAACGGTTTGCCAACCGGCATAGGACTGATGGTCCTCGGTTTAAAGTGGGGGACTTGGTTTGGTTGTCCTCAAGAAATATCCCTATGAGGGTTGCATCTCCAAAGTTTAAGCCTAGTTTCTTTGGACCTTATAACATCATGGAGATTCTTAATCCTGTTACCTTCCGTTTGCTTCTTCAAGGGACATTTAAGATCCATAACGTGTTCCACAAGTCATTATTGAAGAGGTTTGTCGAGCCAGTGGTTCCTATGGTTGCGCCTCCTGACCCTGTTTTGGTTGAGTGCAATCTGGAGTATGTGGTTGAGAAAATATTGGATTCTCATTTTTCTAGACGGAAACTCAAGTATTTGGTTAAGTGGAGAGGTTATGATCAGAAGGACAATTCTTGGGTGTTTGCTTCGGACATCCATGCTAGGAGACTGATCTGTGCCTATCACCGAGCTCATCCTGATCGGCCTTGTTGCACAAGTGAGGGTTCGGTGACCCCTCCTCAATGGGGGTACTGTTATGAATGTGCTAGAGATGGTTTCTGAGCAGAGGCTCCCTCTGGTGGTTACAGACAGTACTGAACCTTCCAGCGAGGAATGGCAATCTGGGTTCTTTGACTGGACTGATATAAGGGAGGCTCCCTCCCATGATGCTTGCCGGTGATCAATTGTTCTTGTCTCAATTGTGGTTCCTGGTTAATTTGGAAGTTTGCTGAGCCTTGCCTGCATCTTCTGCTTTCAGATAAGATATTTTCTGCTTTTATTTTTGTGCTTGCTTTTTGCATAGTTCTCTGCACTTTTGTGGAGGTCAGCCAGGTCCACTCCTGGGGGCCTGTGCTCCTCTCAGTTTATTTGAAGCCACTGTTATTTGTTCATTTGCTTTTTCCTGTTTTTTCAGTGGCTGCGGCTTAGTTTTGTTACACCAGAGATCTGATTTAGGTGGTGGAGATCGTGTGATCTCAGGTGTTTTTGCAATCAGAATAGTTGGTTTTTTTTAGGGGTTTTTTTGGATTGCAGTAAGAATCCTTTCCTGTACTTTTCTGTCTAGACAGATTGGGCCCCAGCGTTTGCTCATTCTATTTTCTGTCTGTGTCCGTGCTTCTTCTTGTCTAACCGCCATTACATGTTTGGGGGCTTCCTATTTTCTTTGGGGATCTGCTCCGGGGCAGATAGCTTTCCTCTTTCTGCCTTTAGGTGTAGTTATCTCTCAGGCTGTGACGAGGTGTCTAGGATCAACGTAGGAATGCTCCACGGCTACCTCTAGTTGTGTGGTTAGTTCAGGTTACTGCAATCCAATAGGTTCCAGCCTCTCTGGTGTATTGCCTTTTTTGCTTTTTCTCCTCAGGTACCTAAACACAAACAGACGCCTATTCATCGTCAGTATTACTCCCCCTGGGGAAATCTGACCACAACCTCATACTATTGTTTCCATCTTATCAACCTGTTGTCAATAAACAACCAGCCACAATAAAACTAATCAGGAGGTTGTCTCCTTCAGCTGAGCAAGCTCTGTAAGACTGTTTTGACCTCACAGACTGGGAGGTGATATGCGACAGAGAAGAGAATGATGAGGTAAATGATATTGACGGAAGAGTAACAGATTACATAAATTTTTATACGGATACTGTAGTACCAGTTAAAAAAATTCGATGTTATGCAAATAACAAGCCTTGGATTACAAAAGAATTGAAACACTTACTAAATGAGAAAAAAATGGCATTTAAAATGAAGGATACTAAGAAACTGAAATTGATACAAAGGGACTTAAAAGGGAAAATTAAGAATGCCCGTGAGGCGTTCCGAATTAAATTAGAAAATAAACTGTCACACAACAATTCCAAAGAGGTGTGGTCGGGCATCAAGCAGTTAACTGGGTTTAAGGCAAGGCCGGAGTGTGGGGAAGTGGATCTGCCAATGGCTAATGAAATGAACGAGTTTTTCAACAGATTTACCAACACATATGCTGCGTCATCAGGAATGAGTGATGGAGCTGAGGAACGATCTGCAGCATTGACATTGGGGGATAAGCTGCCTGCTTTCACTGTCTCCCCAAGGGATGTGAGGAAACAGTTTCATAAACTCGTCATTGGCAAAGCAGCTGGGCCTGATGGCCTCAGTCCACGTGTCCTAAAAGTGTGTGCAAACCAACTGTGCAATGTCTTTCAGCACCTGTTTAACAGTAGCCTACAATCACAGAGAATACCAGTGCTGTGGAAGACCACCTGCCTGGTGCCAGTTCCCAAGATCACCTCTCCAACTTCCCTACATGACTATCGTCCAGAGGCCTTAACATCGCATGCTATGAAGTCGTTGGAGAGAATAGTACTTGCCTACTTGTGCCCGAGGGTGAGGGCCTACACTGACCCCCTGCAGTTTGCTTACCAGCAGAGATTGGGGGTGGATGATGCTGCAGTGTTTCTGCTACATACAGTACATTCATTCTTGGATAATGATGGCACTGCAGTGCGCGCCATGTTCTTTGACTTCTCTAGTGCTTTCAATACCTTACAGCCACCCTTACTATGTAATAAGTTGACTGCTATGGCGGTAGATGAGGGGATGGTGAATTGGATAAGTGACTGACGGACAGACAGGCCGCAGTTTGTAAGGATGGGGGAGGTGGTATCTGGCAGTGTACGGAGTAGTGCTGGAGCCCCTCTGGGTACAGTGCTGTCGCCCTTCCTCTTCACATTGTATACAGCTGACTTTCAGTATAAATCCGACTTCTGTCACCTTCAACAATTCTCAGATGACTCAGTGATTGTAGGGGGCATTGTGGGGGGCCGGTGGGAGGAGGAAATTATTAGAGATTTGTGTACCTTTGTTTGTTACGTATTGTGGTTAGTCATGTGCAAATCTGTGTCTAGTAATTACTCTACATAATGCTGTTTGTAATGGTTTGTTTGTTTGTAATGCTGTTGTAACGCTGCTGTGATACCATAATTTCCCTCGGGATCAATAAAGTGTATCGTATCATATCGTGGAGTTAAATGTTTATATTTTAGTCATTGAATTTTTGATAGGTAAGCATAAAGTACATCATAAATGAAAGAATCTGTTTTTTTTAATTGCGTTCTATGCAAATATAACGAGATGATAATTTCATCTGTAGTTATCAATGTTACATGACTGTGATATTTTAGGCTCCAGAGATAATTACAATAACACAATGTTTTGTTTTTCGATTGCTTATTAAAGAAATCCCATCACATCCTTCTTATTCCCCTGGTGCCATCCTGGGGATTTATTGATATCAAAAATAAGCATAAAAAGTGAAGAAAATGTCACTGGTGGCTTTATATCTGCCAGATATGTGCTGAGAAGAGATCACTGAGATGAATACGTTGCTGTTGTATCCTCAACTCTGCTCCAGTCAGGAATTCATTGTGAGGATAATACCTGAGATTTGTCTACTGTTCCTGGCAGAAGAATTGTAGAGACCTTCATGAATTAGAGTCAAATGATTACTTAAGGTGCACTCATACATCCATATTATACAGCTCTAGCGCGGCATTATTGTGGGTCTTCTGGGTAAGAAAAACATGGATTGATAGGATAATTAAAATATACTTGTCATTAAAGGAGATTTCCATCTAAGGAACAGTTGACGCCCATTACTTCTTCATCATTTGCTTCTTTATTTCACTGTTCTGCTTTTTAAGATTTTTGTTAGTTTTTTGTGAGAAATTCTTCAAAATGGAGTATGCAGTTTATGAATTTTGTCAAAAATGGTCTTTATGGTTTTTCTTTCACCTTTTATGCACCTTTTAAACTCAACTCCTGGTATGTTTCTAAAAATGAAGCAAACATTTTATAAGAAATTTGGCCCATATAAAACCACTCCAAGGAGGAACTAAATGAAATTTGCGCAAAAATGTAATACGGTAATTTTTTAACAGTTGTAAATTTTGTATCAGGCAAAAACATTTCTATAACCTAGAACAGTGTTCCTCAACTCCAGTCCTCAAGAGCCACCAATAGGCCATGTTTTTAGGATTTCCTTTGCAGTGCCCAGAAATATTTCTCTGCAAATCCAATTTACCTGGAAACTTTGCATAGATTGATGAATTTGAATTTTTCCTAATCCACTCATCAAATTTGAACCCCTTCACGATATGCTCCGTACCAGTACTAACACAACCGAATACAGTCAAAAGGTCATAATAAAAATTAGCATTTATTAAGGAAGTATTAAAAATAGAAAACCTGGAATAGGGCAAGCAGGGAATATGGGCTCACAGTGTGCATAATGTAACAGCCCATGTGAACAGTACAGAAGCCGCATAAGGGCACATACCATAACAATGGTGGTAGTATCACATAATATCACATAATAACATAATTTTGCATCAACATAGCACAATGTCTAAAGTTAGAACATGTGCAACTGGGTAAGTACCGATAGAAAGTATCCATAGAATTATTGCAACATGTGCAGATAGATAAGTGACACAAAAAAGACATGCATAAATATAATTACCCCAAATGTGGATGCACTGGACACAAGGGCACCCCGACGCGCGTTTCGGAGTTAAAAAACTCCTTCCTCAGGGGGCACATAGTGAAATTGCAAATAGGGACTCTATTTATACTGTGGGACAGCGGCGTGCACTCACCGCTGTAATACCGCCCACACCAAGCCGCCATCACCGCACGTCAGAGCCGGAAGCACGTGGGGCCCCACGTGGTCCGGCGTCTGACGTCACGGGAAATGACGCCGGCACTGCAGAGAACAGACGGCGCATGCGCAGAAACGCCATAGCCCGGAGACCAGTAACCAAAATGGCGATGCATTGATATAATATAGATATACATATGGCAAACAGGTAGTAAGCCAATGACAAAAATGGCGATACAATAACACTATATATATATACAAATGATGAACAAATAATGACTGCAAATTGTGCAAAAATTATAAATAACAGCACACATATAATGTAAACGATTGGTACGAATACAAAAAAAGGGGGAAGGTAATTAAAACAAATTAAATATATTTTTTGAAATGAATATATGTATATCACAAATCAAGGTAAACAAAGTAATAACCGCTAGAAACCCTATGCAAAATAATAATGATATAGACAATGAACAGTGTGCAAATCAATCATATAATAATAATAACAATAGATAGCAGAATGTATATATCGCAGAGGAAGTCATTCCAGTACGTCATGTAGTCCCAGGCGAAGTCCGAAATAAATCGAGTAGCATAGAATGGTCAATCAGAAGAACATCCAGGATAAACAGAGTTGAATCTATGTAAGCAAAAATAACAAACGTTAAAATATATAAAAACAACATGATGCTAACCATGAGCTACATATAGACGGCATGGCCGGGAGATCATAAGAATGAGACATATGAATTATTTTCATTTAGTCCATACGGGTACGTAGTTTTCAGAGTCCAAATCCACCTTGTTTCAGCCTGCGCTAACCGTCTCGACAGGTCCCCTCCACGTATATTGATGGACAAAGCATCAATACCCTTGACTCTAAGCAGTGAACTGTCACATTGATGATATTCAAAAAAGTGACTTGGCAGGGTTTTTAGTGAGGCTGTGTCCGTACTTGTGGAAGCCGCGGAAATACCAAGAACATGTTCTCTCACCCTCACCTTAAATTGCCTTGTGGTAAGTACCACATACATTAATCCACAAGGACAACTGGCACAATAAATAACATATCTGGATGTACATGTGATATGTTGGCGAATCTCGTAACTTTTCGTACCAGAAGAGTTGGTGAAGGTGGAGCTACGCTCTATGTTAGAACATGCCACGCACCTCCCACAAGGGACACAGCTAGTGTTGAGCGATACGATAATGCAAATATCGGCTATCGGCCGATATTAGCTCTATCGGCCTTTCGATAATTCGTTTCGATATTTTCGTCTTATCGAATACCGGAATCGGATTTGTCACTGTCACTGTGAGTGTCCGTCGGTCGGGTCTGTCAGGAGTCAGCGGCACTTACCTGGCAGAAGATCTCCGGCGGTCACGTCCTGGACTGCTTGATGGCCGCCATTATCTTCTCCCTGGCGGTCACATGCAGTTTTTCGCGATATCTGCAGTGACTGCAGGGTAATCCCGGCCGTAAAGCAGTCAGTCCGATGACGTCACCGCCGGGGAAGCAGGTAATCAGCTGTGCTGCGCCGGGATGACAGGCTCTGCCTGTCATTCTGATGTAGCAGAGCTGGATCGTCGTGGGACACTCGTTACTATGGACTGCGTCGGTCAGGTGGTATACTTTTTTTTTTTTTCATTTTTTTACAGGAGATCGATGGCGTCGCAGGATGAGACAGTAATAAAAGAAATGAAAACTTTGTTTTGTTTTTTTTTATTAAATTAAAAAAACTTTTTTAGGAACATTCACCCGTCCGGGTACATAAACAATTTAACTATTTACATACAGGGACCCTGTCCGGGTTATTTAGACTTCTTTGGCTGGCCTCTTCCAGGTACCACCTGGTACTCTTCTTGAGATTGCCAAACATCCGAGGCACCAAGGACCACCAGGACCTGATGATGTCGTGTGGCCTGTACAGTGACGTCGTGACCCGCTATCTGGGTCTGTGTGGCCACCTCTTTCATCTCCCTCCGGGTCTGGAACCCTATGTCCCGGACTGTACGAACCCCAGGGGGCCTAACAGGCGCCGGGTACGGGCCACGTATCGATATCATGTCCATGGGTGGGTCTGCTGAGGAGACCACTGAGGGAGGCTGGGGAGATTTACGGCGTGGGGTGGGCACTTTTGCAGAGGCCTGGATGTGGGAGGCTGAAGGCTTCGAGGGTCTCACAGGTTCCTCACACACTGGGGAGTAGGGGTCGCACCTGGTATCATTTAGGGCGTACCACCCATTGTAACCCCAGTGTCGGGTGTAAGTCACCAAGTCTCCTGGCAACAGGTCCCTCCCCGGGTGTCCTTCTGGGAGGTGAGCCTCCACGTCCCGCCGGGTCACAAAGACTTCTAAATAAAGTCCAGGCTCCTTGATGAAGCCCCAACCACCATTCAATTTAAAGTTCCGTACTGCACCCTTACGCCGCGGCTCACTCAGGGTTCCTTTATCCTTTCTCATCCGGTCCTTATCTGCCCGGTCCTTCTCCAGGTGACGTTGGCGAAGTTTTAGGGATTCTCGCTGCTCCCTTTGTCGCTCTGCTTCTCTCTCCCAACGTCTCCACTCTTCCTCCTGACGCCGGTTGAAATTCTCCTCCACCAGCTGCTCCATGTCTCCACCACTCCACTGCAGCTTACAGTGTCCGGTTTGCGGCAACTCTCCTGTCGCCCCCCAGTCCTGGCGGCGCTCCCCTGCGGAGGAAGCAGACGGCTCTAAATCAGATGACAGTCGGGGCTCCGGTACAGGCAGGTAGTGCTCTGGTGCCTGCGCGGCCTCCTCCATGAGGACGGGTGTCGCTTCTTCTGTCTCAGCGACGGGGGCAGACAGCGGGATCTGGGGTGCTGCTGACGGTGCTGCGGTTTTTGCAGGAACGGGTGCCTCCACTGCGACAACGTCAACCGGATCACATTGCAAGGACTCCTCTACTAGAACGGGTGCCTCACCTTCCGGTACAGACACTTCAGGTAAGAGGGATTGGCGCCGCTCCAAGTTTATTTTTAGGGCACGCCAGCTCGCTTCCATCCTGGTGACCTCCTCCCGGTGCCGGGCCAGGCCTCTTAGGGTATCCTCCGCTTCTTGCAGCGTAGGAGGGTTTACAGGCCGGGTGCCCAACGGTGATTCTGTGGCGATCGGGTCGCTTCCGTGGGGGGAGAGCTCTGACTGCTCCATCCCTTCCCACTTCTGCTCGTCGTGTCCATTAGCCATCTCTGCCAAGTCACATGTGTCATTAGCATCTGGAGAGGGCCCCTCTTTTGTAGTGAGGCGGGACCTTCGTGTTAGTTTCCGCACACTGAGGTGGATGAGGAGGCGGAACTGAAGAGCTGTGGGGCACGATCTTACATTGCAGTACCATTTACAGTGGGCGGCCATCGTTTTCACGCCACTGAGTGAGTGTACACCCACGAAGAGCACGCCCTTCTTCTTCACCAGTGCCTCGTCGTGACGCAGATATGGCGGAAAAATGGCAAATACATTCTCTGATGATTTTAGCAATTCTCAAGCACAAAACCAGTTCAATTCAGGCACACAGGACTCGCTTATAGCGAGCTACAGAATCCTGTTCGTGACGCCCAAGTTGAGTCGCACAGAGCCAGAGGTTTTTGGGGTACTCGGCACCGAGCCCGTCGACTTCTATGAGGTATGTCACGTCTCTACCCGGCAATTGAATTAGAGTCGATTTTACTATGTAGAAGTGTATAAACTATAAATATATGTATATATATATGTCACAATGACATGTATATATATATATATATTATATATATATATATATATTATATATATGTATTCTATGTGTGTATATTTAGTGTTTACAAGGAAATAAAGGTTTTTTTTAATTTCGATATTTTGTTCCCATAGACTTACATGGGACTTCCGCTATCGAAATCGGATATCGACGATATTTAGAGCTATCGGCGATACAATTTCGATACGATATTTTTAGATATCGAGCAATATCGCTCAACACTAGACACAGCCAATGCGATGCGGGAACCTGTCAAGAAAAGTCGAAACATGAGAATCGGCATAGTGACTGGTGGTTAGATGGTCTCGTAAATTTCTAGCCCGTCTGAACGTGAAAATTTCTAGCCCGTCTGTCTGGAAGGAATACACCCATAATGGGATCAGTTTTCAAAATCGGCCAAGCATTTTCAACAGCCTTACGCATTCTGTGATGTTGAGAATGGTACGTGGTGATAAATCTTATATTGTTAGAGGCCTTAGGATCTAATGAATTATCATAGAGCAATCTACCTTGTGCAGTTCATTACGTCTTTGAATGACAACGACTCTAATATCCATCTTACCCTTGTTTGGGACTCTAAGCAAATCAATTTTCTGGATGTTACCATTAAAAGGGATAGCTCTGGTGCCATACAGACAGACATTTACCGAAAAGAGACATCCACTAACACTGTCTTGCATGCCTCTTCTTGCCACCCTTCCCACGTGGTAAAAGCTATTCCTGTAGGTCAGTTTCTTCGATTGCGACAAAACTGTTTGACGGATCTTGATTTCGAGAAAAGATCTGAAAAATTGAAATTAAGGTTTCTTGCTAGAGGCTACAGTAGACGATCTATAAAAAAAGTTTACTTGAGAGCTAAATACTCTCCTCGTAATAGATTGCTCTATGATAATTCATTCGATCCTAAGGCCTCTAACAATATAAGATTTATCACCACGTACCATTCTCAACATCACAGAATGCGTAAGGCTGTTGAAAATGCTTGGCCGATTTTGAAAACTGATCCCATTATGGGTGTATTCCTTCCAGACAGACCCTCTTTCACGTTCAGACGGGCTAGAAATTTACGAGACCATCTAACCACCAGTCACTATGCCGATTCTCATGTTTCGACTTTTCTTGACAGGTTCCCGCATCGCGTTGGCTGTGTCCCTTGTGGGAGGTGCGTGGCATGTTCTAACATAGAGCGTAGCTCCACCTTCACCAACTCTTCTGGTACGAACAGTTACGAGATTCGCCAACACATCACATGTACATCCAGATATGTTATTTATTGTGCCAGTTGTCCTTGTGGATTAATGTATGTGGGACTTACCACAAGGCAATTTAAGGTGAGGGTGAGAGAACATGTTCTTGGTATTTCCACGGCTTCCACAAGTACGGACACAGCCTCACTAAAAACCCTGCCACGTCACTTTTTTGAATATCATCAATGTGACAGTTCACTGCTTAGAGTCAAGGGTATTGATGCTTTGTCCATCAATATACGTGGAGGGGACCTGTCGAGACGGTTAGCGCAGGCTGAAACAAGGTGGATTTGGACTCTGAAAACTACGTACCCGTATGGACTAAATGAAAATAATTCATATGTCTCATTCTTATGATCTCCCGGCCATGCCGTCTATATGTAGCTCATGGTTAGCATCATGTTGTTTTTATATATTTTAACGTTTGTTATTTTTGCTTACATAGATTTAACTCTGTTTATACTGGATGTTCTTCTGATTGACCATTCTATGCTACTCGATTTATTTCGGACTTCGCCTGGGACTACATGACGTACTGGAATGACTTCCTCTGCGATATATACATTCTGCTATCTATTGTTATTATTATTATATGATTGATTTGCACACTGTTCATTGTCTATATCATTATTATTTTGCATAGGGTTTCTAGCGGTTATTACTTTGTTTACCTTGTTTTGTGATATACATATATTCATTTCAAAAATATATTTCATTTGTGTTAATTACCTTCCCCCTTTTTTTGTATTCGTACCAATCGTTTATATTATATGTGTGCTGTTATTTATAATTTTTGCACAATTTGCAGTCATTATTTGTTCATCATTTGTATATATATATAGTGTTATTGTATCGCCATTTTTGTCATTGGCTTACTACCTGTTTGCCATATGTATATCTATATTATATCAATGCATCGCCATTTTGGTTACTGGTCTCCGGGCTATGGCGTTTCTGCGCATGCGCCGTCTGTTCTCTGCAGCGCCGGCGTCATTTCCCGTGACGTCAGGCGCCGGACCACGTGGGGCCCCACGTGCTTCCGGTTCTGACGTGCGGTGATGGCGGCTTGGTGTGGGCGGTATTACAGCGGTGAGTGCACGCCGCTGTCCCACAGTATAAATAGAGTCCCTATTTGCAATTTCACTATGTGCCCCCTGAGGAAGGAGTTTTTTAACTCCGAAACGCGCGTCGGGGTGCCCTTGTGTCCAGTGCATCTACATTTGGGGTAATTATATTTATGCATGTCTTTTTTGTGTCACTTATCTATCTGCACATGTTGCCATAATTCTATGGATACTTTCTATCGGTACTTACCCAGTTGCACATGTTCTAACTTTAGACATTGTGCTATGTTGATGCAAAATTATGTTATTATGTGATATTATGTGATACTACCACTATTGTTATGGTATGTTCCCTTATGCGGCTTCTGTACTGTTCACATGGGCTGTTACATTATGCACACTGTGAGCCCATATTCCCTGCTTGCCCTATTCCAGGTTTTCTATTTTTAATACTTCCTTAATAAATGCTAATTTTTATTATGACCTTTTGACTGTTTTCGGTTGTGTTTGTGCTTAATATTCAACAGTTGGTCCTTGTTATCCATAGTGCACATGGTAGTGGGATACCACAGTGTTTTCATACATTTATTCTTCTATCTTTACCACCCATGTATTTTGCCAGTTCCAATTTTGCTGTATATTATTCCGTACTAGTACTGCGCATGTCGTGTCTCCACCTTTGATGTGGCCTCCGGCACTGAGCCCACATCTTCTCCGGCACATGTCAGATGTTTTGAATTCATTAAATTCCGCTGTCAAACTCTGTCAGTGTCATTTAACTCACCGCTTTCAGCAATCGCGCTGGAAATCCACCATCGATGAACCCCGCCACGTGATCGCGGGTCACCAAAAGGTTGGAATGACAACCAGAGGTCTCCTGAAGACCTCTATGATTGTCATTGCCGGATTTCTATGATTTATATGAGCGCCGCCCGGTTGTCAGCCCTCATTACAAGTGAGTAATTCTGCTTCATACAGGCGATCTGATCATTGCCTGTATGTGGCACAGCTAGTCGGGTTATAGCAGCTTCCAGTCTTCGATGGAGACTATTGAAGCATACCAAAAGTAGAAAAAAAGTTTTTAAAAATAGTAAAATAAAATTTAATAAAGATAAAGTTTAAATCACCCCACTTACACCCCATTCTAAATAAAACAAAAAAATCAAACAAACACATATTTGGTATCACCGTGTTCAGAATCGCCCGATCTATCAATATAAAAAAAGATTAACTTGATCACTAAACAGTGTAACAAGAAAAATATTCAAAACATCTGAATTAAGTTTTTTTGGTCGCACTAACACTGCATTAAAATGCAATAACGGGTGAGCAAATTATCATCTCTACACTAAAATGGTATCATTAAAAATGTCAGCTCGGCACACAAAAAATAAGCCCTCATTCAACCAGAGATCACAAAAATTTGAGATGCTACGGAAAATGACTCATTTTTTTTATTTTAACAAACTTAGGACTTTTTTTTCACCACTTAAACACAAATGAACCTAGACATGTTTGGTTTTTCTGAGCTCGTAATGACCTGGAGAATCATCACGACAGGTCAATTTTAGCATGTAGTGAACATGATAAAAAAAATTCAAAAAAAAGTTGAGGAATTGCACTTTTTTGCAATTTCACTGCACTTTGATTTTTTTTCAAGTTTTTGAGTACATGATATGGTAAAACCAATGGTATAACAAAAAGTTATGGCTCTGGGAAGAAGGGGAGTGGAAAACTGAAACACAAAAACGAAAAAGGGCTCCGTCTCAAAGTGGTTAAGTCTTCAAGAACACATGCTATAATTTTTGAAATTATATTAGGGTTGCAGCCATTATTTGGGACTTTAATGGCCATCAAACGGTAAAAACGATATTCCTGTACTCTCCTTACTGCTCATGTCTCTGACCTCTTTGCTCCTCATTGTAACCTGTCTGGTCCCTGTCGCATCATCTTCTTTTTTCGGCTGCATGTACTGATATCCTTGGACCTTTCACACTGAGCTGGAACGTCTGGCTCTGATGAGGTCTGGTATGGTTCTGGGAATGTATGCGCAAAGTCAGGGCGAACATTGAGACTTTATTACCTTTTTATCCTTTGTACAGAATAATCCCAGGCTTCATCAGAGCTGGAATTCCCCGCTCATGTGTTAGAGCCCTGAGGATTGTAGCTCTCTCTACAGGAGCAGAAAATGCCACAAGGACTGGACGGGTGACAGTGAGGAAAGAAGGGACAGAAGAGGTGAGTATGAGAATTTATTTTTTATTTTTTACATATTACTTCTATTATGTTCTGCGATCTAGAGACCCTAGAGTATTAAAAGGGATATTAAATACAAATCACATCTCAAAGAATGGAAATTCCTTGGAAAATCCTTGCAAAAAGGCAAAATCACATTTTTATTGATTTAATCATCTTCAGTCATCAATGTTTAAGTGTCCGATAACCTCATTTATTATTCATGAAAGTATAAAATTAGACAATTTATTAAGTTCTCTTACTTTATATGAAATGGGAGGAATATTTAATGATACCTAAATTACAATATACGTGGTAATAAATCACTCAGGAGTTTAGCACATTATCACCCAAGTGTCACATGGTCACACAGCCACTTGGTAACTGACCTTCAAAGATACGAGTTGTGGACTGCCGTAGTCTTATGGCACAATACTCCGAGGGTCATCTCCACGTGGTGCTTATCAGCATCGATAATCTGTGTATCAGGCATTTTTTCTACATATAGATTATTGTGATCTTTTAATTCTTTCATTATTCACATAATTCACTTTCTTACAAGAAAGAGACTTCAATCAGTTTCTTTTGTTTTCAGTGTATTCACTAAAAATGTGTGACGTCAACCAGACTGAAGTCACCGAGTTCCTGATCCTTGGATTTAAAGGTCTATATAAATACAAATTTCCGCTCTTCATCCTTTTCCTCTTCTGTTACCTGATAATACTGGCTGGAAACCTCCTTATTATAGTGTTGGTGTCCACCAATCACAACCTCAATACCCAATGTTCTTCTTCCTCAAGCATCTAGCTGTAGCCGATATCCTTTCCACTACGACCATTGTGCCCATGATGTTAAATATAATTCTATATGACATGAAGGAGGTGCCAGTGAGGAGCTGCATCTTCCATCTCCATATTGTATCCATATTTGGTTTTAGCCCTATTATTTTGCTCATTATAATGTCTTATGATCGGTACTTGGCCATTTGCAGCCCGATGCGCTACAATTCTATAATGCAACCTCATGTTTGCTTCAAGATGGTTCTTGGCTCCTGGTTTTTTTACTTCGTCCTTTCCTTTGAGATTATTTTTGTTTATCAGCTGGAGTTTTGTGGTAACAACACAATAGACCACTTCTACTGTGACTTCAGGTTTCTTCTTGAATTGACTACCTCCGACACTCACCTCTTCACTTTGGTTGACTTTGTAATATGTATCATTGTCGTTGTCATCCCTTTTGCTTTAATTCTTATCAGCTATTTGAGCATTTTCTTTATCATAATGACCCGTTCATCCACCAGTGGCTTGTCAAAAGCCTTCTCCACATGTGGCTCCCATCTCACCACTGTATGCATCTACTATGGAACTCTCTTCATTATTTACATTCCAACATCCAATGACAGTTCATCGAGCACGAACAAGTTTTTGTCTCTGCTGTACATTGTGGTGTCTCCAATGCTGAATCCCATCATTTACAGTCTGAAGAATCAGGAGATCAGGAGAACAATTCAACAAATGTTTAGAAAATGTTAAGGATATACTTAAATGCAGTCACATACTTATGAGAATATCTTAGCTGATTACTGTATTTCCAGATGGGGAAAGGGAAGAACTATAGATTTGTCTTCTGGATTTTCTTGACAGAATATTCACAATAAATGATGGATAAGACGATTGAATGACAACATTTTTTCCAATACATGTCATATTTTCTTTTTTTTTTTTACACAATTCCTCTATTATTTTGTTAACCCCTTTCCTACATATGACGTACTATCCCATCCAGGTGACCTGGGCCTTCAGTCCCAGTGACGGGATAGTACGTCATACGTGATAAGCTGCGCTCACGGGGGGATTGCGGCCGGGTATCAGCTGATTATCAAAGCTGACACCCGGCACTATGTGCCAAAAGTGGTTACGGACCGCTCCCGGCACACTGTGATCAAACATGATGGCAGTGTTCAGGCGGCATAGTAAAGCATCGCGCAGGGAGGGGGCTCCTTGCGTCCTTCCCTGAGACCCTCGGAACAGCGCTATGTGATCGCGCTGTTCCAAGGGCCTCCTCCCTGCAGGCCCCCGGATCCAAGATGGCCACGGGGTCCTTCTGGGTCTTGCAGGGAGGCAGCTTTCTCAGTGCATGTTGAGAGAAGGCGCTGAGAAAGCCTCCTGCAGTGCCTGTCACATCGCAGATCTGACACAGTGCTGTGCAGTGTCAGATCTGCAACCTGACACTATACAGTGATGTCCTACCCTAGGACAAAGTAAAAATGTAAAAAAAACAAAAAAAATTTGTAAAAATATTTTTAAAAGTCCCCAAATAAAAAAAAAATTCCCCAATAAACACATCATTATTATGCAAATAAAAAAAACAATAAAAGTAAACATGTTCAGTCATATATATTTTTGCCGAGAGGCATTAGATCATTGTAAGATTTTTGGAGGTGCCGTCCTCTCTCTATTTTTTGAGCATATTGCATGTTCTGTACTTTTTTTTCCTTTGGATGTGCACTCCTCCCATTTGGCACAGGTGATTTTAATTAGCAGGAAACTGCAAAGTAATGGGTCTAGCCCTTTTCTGCTCTCACTGAAGAGCTAGAGGAAGGAGAGTTTCAGTACTCCTTTCATTTTTGGTGTGGGTGCCGTGTGGCGGCCATTGTTGCTATGGCTTTGTGCTGGTGGGGCGCTGCGGTCTGGAGTCATGGGGAATCAGTCTTGCAGCACGGGTGCTGTGAGGCAACAGGCTTATGCATTGGCGCTGTGGCGGTGGTAACCGCACGGCTCCGCTCCGTTAGGGTTGGTCAGGACCCACTACGAGGTTTGCCATGACGTGGCAGTGGGCTTCATACAGTCTGATCAGAATGTTAAACTAAGAACCTCATGTTCAGTCATATATTTTTGCCGAGAGGCATTGGATCATTGTATGATTTTTGGAGGTGCCGTCCTCTCTTTTTTTTTGAGCGGAAACATATTTAATATCGTCGCGTCTGTAACGACCCGCCCTATAAAACTGTCCCACTAGTTAACCCCTTTAGTGAACCCCTTAATAAAAACAAGGCAAAAAAACAATGCTTTATCATCATACCACCGAACAAAAAGTGGAATAACACGCGATCAAAAAGGCGGATATAAATATTCATGATACCGCTGAAAACCTCACCTTGTCCCGCAAAAAACGAGTCGCCAAACAGTATCATCAGCGAAAAAATAAAAAGTTATAGCTCGCAGAATAAAGCAATGCAAAAATAATTATTTTTTATCTAAAATAGTTTTTATTGTATAAAAGCGTCAAAACATAAAAAAATGACATAAATGAGGTATCACTGTAATCGTACTGACCCGAAGAATAAAACTGCTTTATCTATTTTACCACACGCGAATGCTATAAAAGCGCACCCAAAAGAAATTCATGAATTGCTGGCTTTTGTTCATTCTGCCCCCCAAAAGTCATAATAAAAAGCGATCAAAAACTGTCATGTGCCCCAATATGGTACCAATAAAAACGTCAACTCGCTCCACAAAAAATAAGACCTCACATGACTCTGTGGGCCAAAATGTGGAAAAATTATAGCTCTCAAAATGTGGTGATGCAAAAACTATTTTTTGCAATAAAAAGCGTCTTTTAGCGTTTGACAGCTGCCAATCATAAAAACCCACTCTAAAAACCCGCTATAAATAGTAAATCAAACCCCCCATTATCACCCCCTAAGGGAAAAATAATAAAATTAAACAATGAATTTATTTCTATTTTCCCATTAGGGTTAGCGTTGGGGCTAAATTTAGGGTTAGTGCTGGGGCTAAAGTTAGGATTAGGGATAGGGTTGGGATTAGGATTAGGGGTGTATTAGGGTTAGGTGTTCGACGAACTGTTCGTCGAACCATTCGTCGAACACCGTCGAACACCGTTAAAACCAATGGCAGGCAAACAAAAACACATAGAACACATAAAAACACATAGAAAACACTTCAAAGGTGTCCAAAAGCTGACAAACTGCTCAGAAGACACAACTAACACATGGAAAAGTGACAAGTACATATAGTCATGCGAAAAGAAAAGAGGTGGAGGAGTAAAAGGAGGGGGAGACACAGATATAGGCATGTCATGCCCTTCTAAAACCAAAAAAGTGCGAAGCCGACACGGCCAGTCCGTTCCTGCCGTGCGACCTGCGTGTCGCCGGGTTTGTGCCAGAGCTGCGTGGACCCTGACGGCCAGCCCCCCTCTCCCAATACTGGTGCCTGTCCGCTGGTGGGTCGAGCGAGCCCCCCTGCGGTGGAGGCAGGTCTAATCTTTTTAATTTAAATTGTCTCTCTAATTTGAATGAGTACACTTTAAATCCTTTTACAAGGATCTATTGGAGGGCAAGTCTCATGCCAGCAACTGCAGTGCTTCCAGCTCCACCCAGGAAGTGGAGAGGTGTGGTTGCTGGAGGTGTGGTTGCTGGTGGTGGAAGCAGAGAGCAAGACTGCTAGGAGCTAAGTGCCTGGGAAGGAGGATTTTTTTTTTCTCTATCTGGACTGCTACCTGCCCCTTCCCAGGCAGAGAGAGACTTTCCCTGGGACTGAGCGTCGGGGCTGTGCCCCTGGCTCCCACCCCCCGGCAAGCTAGCTGGGGGTGGGGGGCCTCACATAACATCTAGAGGCCCACGCTACAGCAAGCCAGTCCCGGGGATGAATAGGAGGAAGATACCGGGGGGCCGCAAGGCTCCAGGATCCAGGACCCCTGAAGCCGGGGCCGTGGCATCTCCTTCTCCCGGTGAGGAGGCTGCAGGCAGAGGTGCGGCAGGAGCCCCCCTTAATATCTGGGGCTCCAAGGCTGCGGGAGAGCCGTCCACCATCTATGCCTCCCGCATCCATGCCCACCTCTGTGAGTATGAGGAGGCAGCTAAGCAGCTGAGGATACTCCGGGAGAGGTTGAGGGGAGCTCGAGTGACAGCAAAAAATAAGCTCCCTGCCTCAAAGAGAGCGGAGGTATCTGCCACGGTCGGAAAGCTGAAGGGGGAGATAAGAGCACTGGAGGAGAGGAGGAAGATCATCCTGGAGGGAAGCGGCCCCTTCGAGGAGAAGTTAAGGAACGATGACCGGTTCAGAGCCCTGACCGGGGGGTCTCCTGGGGGGTCAGGAGGCTCCAGCCAGGTGGAGGACGAGGAGGAGGAAGATGGCGGAACATCTGCGCCAGCTCCACCTGGGGACCTGGTGAGTAAGAGCGCCCAGGACCTGGTGAGTAAGAGCGCCCAGGACCTGGTGGGTAAAAGCTCCCAGGTATCACACAGCGGGATAGCCCCCGAACAAGTGGCTCTCCCACCGGACTCCAGTGACATGGAGGAAAGTGGGAGTGAGGGGGAGGATGGAGGGAGCGGGAGAAATAACAAGGGGGGCTGCCTCATCCTACAGCAAGTGAGGCAGATTGAGTCCCCGGCACGGTTTGGCACGCTGTTGTTTGGGGACGAGGTCTGCCTTGAGGATGAGGCAACTGGGAAGAGGGGAAGAAGGCGTAAGGCGAAGCAAGTGGTGGAGGAGAAGCTTGTTTTTGTCCCTCTTTCCGGGGCCCCCCAGTCCCGCTGTGTGGAACCCGCTGCCCACCCCAGCCCGGGCCCTGTGGTGGGTCCGGTGCAAGGGAGCGGGGAGAGTAAAGTCTGCCTGGGTCTTGCTGACACTTCTGGTGGTGGCAGTTCGGATTCAGGCAGCGATATGGAGATCGGTGCTGGTACTGGTAATGGTGGCGTTAGTGGGGGTGCTTGGGCTCAGTCCCCGGTGGCAGGGGGGGCTGGCCCAGCACCTGGTAAAGGTAAAGCCAGGGCCGCATCTCCAATTGCGGTGAGAGCAGCTTCTGGGCCCCCCACGAACGGATCCGTTAAGTCTGGATCACTTATGGGGGTCCAGAAGCATAGAAGGGGCGCAGATACTGCTGTAAAGCAGCAATTAAAGACCTGCAAGGAGTTGGTAGCTCCCCTGGAGGCGACCGTGGTGAAGCCGGGGCACTCGGCACGTAGACCCCAAAAGGGGTCCGTGCGGGGGACCCCGCCACCACTGGATGCCGAAGGGGAGTGGCCAGCCTTGCCTACAGCAGGGGGTGGGTACAGAGCGGTAGTGAAGGCCTGTGGGGGGGCGTGGCCTCCCTGAATGTTGCCCTATCTGCAGAGGCATGCAGGGGGGGCGTGCTCTCCCTGACTGAAGTCCCGCCCGCCGTGCTCGCATCATCTGGGGTGGGTGTGGCCTCGCAAGGGGCTGCTGCCCAGCCTGGAGGGGCTGTAGCCGGTGGGGGGGGCGTGGCCTCGGCGGCCGTGGCTCCGCCCGCTGTGCCCGGGTCATCTGGGGTGGGGGTGGCCTCGCAAGGGGCTGCTGCCCGGCCTGGAGTGACTGTGGGCCGGCGGGGGGGCGTGGCCTCGGCGGCCGTGGCTCCGCCCACTGTGCCCGGGTCATCTGGGGTGGGCGTGGCCTCGCAAGGGGCTGCTGCCCAGCCTGGAGTGACTGTGGGCCGGCGGGGGGGCGTGGCCTCGGCGGCCGTGGCTCCGCCCACTGTGCCCGTGTCATCTGGGGTGGGCGTGGCCTCGCAAGGGGCTGCTGCCCAGCCTGGAGTGACTGTGGCCGGTGGGGGGGGCGTGGCCTCAGCGGGTCCGCCGCCCTCTGTCCTGCCCACCCATACCATCGGGTCTGCAGCCCCAAAAGCCGGTAGGGAGTTGTCGGGGTCCCCAACCCACTTACCGTCATCTGGTGGTGCGGGGGCTCCGGCGCTCCAGGTAAAGCCGGCGGGGGAGGTGTGTGGAGGGCAGGGAGCGGTGGCAAGATCCGTCCCTGCCCTAGGAAGCACAGGAAAAAAAAAAAGAGAAAAAAAAAAAAATGTGGTTCCAGAGAGCCCAGGAGCTGCTGCTGCTCCTGAGCCCAGGCAGGGTGTACTAAGTGCACTCTGCTCTGGTGCATTTAAAGGGGCAGTGGCACTCCTGGGTAGAGGAAAAAAAAATGGAGAAGGAAAAACAAAGACATTGTTATCCAGTCTGGGCCCCCAGCAGGAGATGTTGAAAGCCACAAAGCTACAAGCAAGGCTAAAGGCAATGTAGGCAATGTAAATGATGTAAATAATAATGTAAATAATATAAATAATGTGAATTATATGGATAGTATGGATAGTGAGGATGATAGTGATGGTGCGAGTGACATTTTTGAAGAACTGTTTGCGGAGGTGGTGCATGGAGGTGTGAGTGATGGCGAGGGTGGTATGAATGAGGGAGTGAGTCTGGGAGTGAATGCCAGGGTGGATGCAGGTGTGAATGTGGGAGCAAGTGTGAGTGGGGTAAGGGCTGGTCCATCTGCCTCCCCAGCCGTGGCTCCCAGGCGTTCATATGCGGGGGTCACGGCTGGGGGTAGGGGGGGCTCCCGGGGGGGTTCTCAGGGGGTCTCCTCACCTCTGGACTCCGGGGACGGCGTTTTGCACCGCCGTTTCCTGGAGGCCCTCAAAAGGGGAGAAAGGTCGATAATTGTAGAGGGGAGGACGGTGGACTTGTCTTTCTGGATAGAGAGACATGGTTTAGCCGCCTTCCAAGAGAGAAGAGAGGGAGGGACTGTCTGGTCTCTCCCAACAGCCGGGCAAGGGCTGGTGAGGAGGAATGTGGTCCGTCTTCGGTGGGGGGGCAGTGAAGCTTGCCCACCCAGGAGTAGGGTGGTGGAGCTCCTCCTGAAGATGGGCTTCAGGGCAGATGACATCTTTGCCCTGATCCATCCCACATCAGCCCGTTTCTTTGACATCAGCTTTGTTCGGCCAGAGGGGCTTGAGCTCTTCTGGTCAAATTATGAGCTGGTGAAAGGGGAGCCCGGATGGCGAGGCTTCGTCGTACAGGCGGTGTCTCGCCAAAATTCCGTCAAGAGAGTGACCGTGGTGACATGTAACGAGTCACTCTCAGGCGTGGACATAATGACGTGGCTTTCCCGGTATGGGGAAGTCACTGAGGTCCCAAAAAAGAACAGGGACGAGTTTGGTATTTGGTCGGGGGGCTGGACCTTCATGGTTAAGTTGAAGGTCTCAGGCGATACGGTCACCCACATCCCTTCCTCGGCATTCCTGGGAAGGGACAGGATCCTGATCTTCTACCAGGGGCAGCCGAAGGTTTGTCACAAGTGCGGCGATCCCCGCCACTTCAGCGCAAGCTGCAAGGTGCAGAAATGTGCCTTGTGTGGCGGGGTGGGCCATCTCGCCGCTGCGTGTAGGGACATTCGGTGCAACCTGTGTGGTGACTTAGGTCACCCGTATAGCCGCTGCCCTCGCTCCTTCTCCAATACTGCTGCGGGCCCGGTGGGGGGAGACCGTGGGGGGGAAACCTCCGGCGGGGCTTCCTCTGTCGCGGCGGGCGGTGGTGGCGGGGAGGGGGCTGAGGGGCCAGTGAGGAAAGGCAAAGTCACTAGAGGCCCCTCATATCAGCGGAGGCAGGCGGCTCGCCAGGGGGGTAAGGAGCAGGTGGAGCCTCGGGTAACCGGGGTGATGCCTGCTCCTCCCTCTGGGTTGGTGGCTAAAGCCTCTGAGGCCCTGGGGGAGGAAGCGGTGAACGAGGAGATCAGGAGGATGGAGAGGGAGGATAAAGCGGCTGACTCAGACAACTCCTCTCAGTATGAAAGTGTTGATGAGGAAATCTTAGAGCAGCCTACAATATCAAAGGGTGGAAAAAAGCGCAACAACAGGAGGGGGAGGAAGAGGCTGAATAAGTCTTCCAAATCCCCCCCACCCCCGACCGTGAGGGTACCAACGGAAGTGCCCACCGTTCCCCCTCTGATCACACTCTCCAACCGGTTCCAGGCCCTTGAGGACTCTGCTAAAGAGTCGCCGGACGAGGGCAGGGGACCGGGGGCGGCATCGGGGGGTCTTTTAGGGGATGGCGGAGTCCAACCCTTGGGGGACGTTGTTTCTCCCAAGGGGGGGACAGACCTGGAGTCCGGAGGTGAGGACACCAGGGGAGGAGGAATGGACACATCGTCCACCTTAAAAAGGAAAGGTTCCGACTCCTCCCCAGAGGGTGGTGGGAGTGGGGTGGGTAAGAAGAAGGCCGTCGAGCTTGATCACTCATGATGGCTGAACTCGCTCCGTTGACGCTGGCGTCCATTAATGTCGCCAGCATTAAGTCAGATGCGGCTAGATTTACGGCCTTTGATTTTCTCACCCGAATTGAGGCTGAAATTTTATTTTTGCAGGAGACCAGACTAACTGACATGGGGGCCATACATAAAGCACGGAGAGAGTGGAGGTGCGGGCCCTCATACTGGTCTCTTGCGGCCGAGCCGTATAGCGGGGTGGCAGTCCTCTTTAAGACTGCAGATGTGGAATGCAGACGAGTGATCGAGCTAGAAATGGGGAGGTGCCTGGTCCTTGACGTCTTCATGAGGGGACAAGAGCTACGGCTCATAAACATCTATGGTCCACAATCAAAGTGGGACCGGAAATGTCTCTTCCTGAGGATTAAGCCCTTTCTTTTTACAAGCCGGCAGGTGGTCTTCGGTGGGGACTTCAACACCATTACGAGGTCCCGTGATCGGGGGGGTCCTGGAGATCGCCTGCCTTATGACAGTATCACGCTCAATAGCATAGCCAGTGAAGCTCGCCTGGTGGATGTCCACATCCGGCACACCCCAGGTCACGGGGGTTTCACCTATCATAGGGGTAGCTGTAGATCTAGAATAGACAGGTTTTTTTTAAAGGAGGATGCCATCTTTTCTGCTGTGTCCGCCGTTGAGGTGGAGTTCTCCGATCACTGTCTAATTTTCTTTTCTCTGAATGTTGCAGAAACTCCCCGGATGGGAAGAGGGCTGTGGAAGCTGAATTCGTCCCTGCTGGAAGAAGCGAATGTGAGACAATCCTTCGAGGATTTTCTTCAGAGCCAGGTACCGCTTTTGGATCTCTGTAGTAGTAAGTCAGAGTGGTGGGAGATCTTCAAAAAGCGGGTGGCGGGGTTCTTCCGCAAGCTCTCGAGCCTCAGGAGTCTGAACAGGCATCGCTTGTATCAGGCTCTGGGGAGGAAACTCGAGCAGCTCGTCTCGACTGGAGGTGACCGTGAGGAAATCTCCAGAGTGAAGTCTTTGCTTAAGAGGTGTCAGTATGATAGGCACACATCTTTGGTTTTTGAGAGGGATTTCGGGAAGTACCGCTCACCCGACCCCTACAGGAACTGTAAGATGTCAGTGAATTGTAAAATGGTGACAGGACTGATCGATAGTACGGGGTCCCTGAACAGATCCAAATCAGGGATCCTGGAGGTGGTCAGGTCCTTTTACTCACACCTCTTGGGAAAGAGGGATCTAGATCGGGATGAGATGTCGGCTTTCCTGGCTGAAACCATCCCTGAGCCAGGGGATGATCCCTCTCTTGGTGTTTTGGCAGAAGCAATCAGGGAAGAGGAAGTGAGACTGGCCATTGATGGGCTTCGGCCCAAAAAATCGCCAGGTCCGGATGGCTTAACATCCGAATTTTATAAGACCTTTAGGGACTCCTTGGTCCCCCTCTTGACTGGGGTGTTTAATGAGTGTCTTTCCTCGGGTACTCTTCCCGGTTCAATGAGGAGGTCAGCCCTGATTATTCTGTCAAAGGGTAAAGACTCGTCCCGTATTGAGAATTGGCGTCCCATAGCGCTTCTCAATACGGACCGGAAGGTTCTGGCGAAGGTGTTGTTTAACCGGCTGGTCAAGTTTGCACCCCGGCTCCTTTCGGAGGCCCAGCACTGCTCTGTTCCAGGCCGCAGCACCTTTAGTGCTGTGCTCGGTGTCCGAGAGGCAGTGGAACAGGGTAGGGCAGGTCACTGGAAGGGGTATCTACTGTCATTAGACCAAGCAAAAGCCTTTGACCGGGTTAACCATGAGTACCTCTGGTCTGTCCTTTTAAGGTACGGTCTGCCTGGGAGGTTTGTAAATTGGCTAGAGATCTTGTACCAAGGGGCTGAGACTTTCCCGCTCGTGAACGGTTGGTCGGGGCGCCCTTTTGAGGTGGGTTCTGGGGTCCGTCAGGGCTGTCCTCTGAGCCCACTTTTATACGCGTTCGCGATCGATCCCTTCCTGAGGAGGGTAGATCGTGGACCGTTGGTGGGAGTCGGGATGGACCAGGCAGGCTCTGGGCCCCCTCTGAGGGTGGTGGCGTACGCTGACGATGTTTCCCTTTTCGTATCCTCGAGAGGGGAGGCGGATTGGGTCATGTCCGAGGTCGTGCGTTACTCGGAGGCATCTGGGTCCATGATCAACCGGGAAAAGTGTGAGAGTCTCTGGCTGGGAGGGGGAGATCCTAGTTTTGATCTCCCGGGCACCCTTCCAGAGCCCCAGGCCTCCGCCAAAATTCTAGGCATCGAATTTGGTCCCGGGGACTATCCCCAGCAAAATTGGGAGGGCAGACTCAAGATTGCCGCCCAAAAGGTGGACCAGTGGAAGGGTTGGTCTTTAACCCTGAGGGAAAGGGTTAGCTTGGCTAAAGGCTTTCTGCTTCCCTTGTTAATTTACCTGGGCAGTGTGTGCATCTTGCCAGAACCTCTTTGGACACGGGTTTACAGCCTGTTCTTCCAGCTGTTATGGGGGAATAGGCTCAACCTAATCAAGAGAGAGGTCACGTACCGTACGAGGAGACTAGGTGGGTTGGGTATGGTCAACCCAGTAGTGTTCTTAGTGAACACCTTTCTTAAAGCCAATGTTTCCAACCTCTGGCTAGAGAGGGCTCCTCCGTGGGTATTCTCCTGCAGGGGTTGGTTTCGGCCCTTCTTCCAGGAGTGGGAGACAGGAGGGCAAGTGAAGGATCTCCGTACACCTCACGGACATCTTCCGGCTTACGCTACCCCGGTTCTGAAGGTAATCCGCCGGTGGGGTCTGGAAATGAGGGAAATCAGGACCATGTCGAGACAATGTCTTGACAGAAGGGTTCTGTTGACCCATTTCCAGAAGCCCCTGGTCCTCAGGGATTGCCCAGGCCGGGATCTGGAGGTGGGGCTCGGGCTTTTAAATTCAGAGCGGATCCCCACGAAGTTTTGGGACTTGTCCTGGCGCTGCTTTCACGGGAGACTGTATGTAAGGGACAACTTGAAGTACAGGAACTCCGATGATCGGGGTTGTCCTCGTGAGGAGTGTGGCGACGTGCTGGAAAGCATGGAGCACTTCCTCCTTCAGTGTCCCTTTAATGCAGAGGTTTACAACAGGGTGGGTGCTTCCATACGTTGGCCGCGGCTGCGTCCCTTTCCTACGCCGAGTGGGTTTATGGGGCGTTCAGATCCCTGGGTGGCCGAGAGCGGAGCACTTTATTCCTAGTTAGCGTAGTGGTCAGGTTTTACACGTGGAATGCACGGTGTTTAGTTTCAACGCAGCAGAAAGCCCTCCCCTGGGATGAGGTGGTTAGTAACATCTTGGGTGACCTGGGGAAGGTGCGTTCTTTGGAGTTCGAGAGGTTGGGTGTGAGGAGGGCCTCTTGGCTTTGGAGGGGCTTCTCCTTTTAAAAACACACTCAAGGGAGAGTTGTTTTGTGTGTGAATGGTGGTAGGGATAGCATAAGGTGGTGTGGGTGTTGAGGGAGAGAAGTAGGTGTAGATAGGGTCAGGGAGGGTCAGTGAGAGGGACACATAGAGAGTTAGTCAAGTTAAGTTAGGTAGAGTAGGGATAGACAGGGATAGATAGGGACAGTTTTGTTAGGGACAGAAGTAGGGACAGTTTAGTTGATAAGGGACAGGGTGAATGTGTTGGTGGCAAAGTGACAGGGCCTCTTAGAGCTCCAGTTCCCTGGTGGTGGGCTATTGCATGACACAGTAGCTTTTTGTTTTGAAATAAAATAATGATGGATATTGGGCTTGCAAGCACCGAACTTGGGCCTTGCTGGGTAAGAAATGATTAAAAGAAAAGTTATGCTTTAGATTAATGCTGATAAGTTGAGTTATGGTTTGTATTGTATATATTATGTATTTATGTGTTGATGTTGGTTTTTTGAGTGTTTGTAGACATATAGTTGAATGTGGGGGGTGTAGTTTAGGTTGGGAGGGGGTTGTTTGGGGTGTTGGGTTGTGGGAATTTCTGAAGGGCCTTGGGCAGAGAAAATGGACTCACCATGGACCCTATGGACCCAAGGAAAGGAGAAGATTGCTGTGGTAAAGGGCATAAAACTTTATGGACCCGGTTTGACGTGAGGCCATGAACTTATGGACCTGAGGTGTGGTGGGGGGTGATATAATAATAAAAAAAAAAAAAAAAAAATATATATATATATATAAAAAAAAAAAAAAAAGGTGTGATATATATATCTTAGGTAGTGTATTTGCGTTTTGAGGCAGTGGGCCAAATTTTGTGTTAATAATTTTTGTAAATTATGTAAATAGGTGTGAATGGGGTGGGAGGATGTGTGTATGAATGTGGATGTAAGAATGTTTTTTTTTTTTTTTTTTTTTTTTTTTTCTTTTCCCCTCTTATTTTAAAGAAGGTTCCTGCTGGGGGTCCTTGAAGAACTGGAAAGTTCTGGAAGGGCTTATAAAGAGTCTCGGACAATGGCGGATGGAAAGCGGATGGAAAATGGATCGTGTGCTGGCTTCTAGGTTTCAGTTATTTAACTTTTTTCTTTATTTTGTGTTTTTTATGAGGTCTTGAAGATAAGTTTTGAATTTTGTTTTTTATGTATATGTGATATGTATGTGTTTTGTAATATTTTTCAATAAAAAAAGAGTTCCAGCTCCACCCAGGAAGTGGAGAGGTGTGGTTGCTGGAGGTGTGGTTGCTGGTGGTGGAAGCAGAGAGCAAGGCTGCTAGGAGCTAAGTGCCTGGGAAGGAGGATTTTTTTTTTCTCTATCTGGACTGCTACCTGCCCCTTCCCAGGCAGAAGAGACTTTCCCTGGGACTGAGCGTCGGGGCTGTGCCCCTGGCTCCCACCCCCCGGCAAGCTAGCTGGGGGTGGGGGGCCTCACATAACATCTAGAGGCCCACGCTACAGCAAGCCAGTCCCGGGGATGAATAGGAGGAAGATACCGGGGGGCCGCAAGGCTCCAGGATCCAGGACCCCTGAAGCCGGGGCCGTGGCATCTCCTTCTCCCGGTGAGGAGGCTGCAGGCAGAGGTGCGGCAGGAGCCCCCCTTAATATCTGGGGCTCCAAGGCTGCGGGAGAGCCGTCCACCATCTATGCCTCCCGCATCCATGCCCACCTCTGTGAGTATGAGGAGGCAGCTAAGCAGCTGAGGATACTCCGGGAGAGGTTGAGGGGAGCTCGAGTGACAGCAAAAAATAAGCTCCCTGCCTCAAAGAGAGCGGAGGTATCTGCCACGGTCGGAAAGCTGAAGGGGGAGATAAGAGCACTGGAGGAGAGGAGGAAGATCATCCTGGAGGGAAGCGGCCCCTTCGAGGAGAAGTTAAGGAACGATGACCGGTTCAGAGCCCTGACCGGGGGGTCTCCTGGGGGGTCAGGAGGCTCCAGCCAGGTGGAGGACGAGGAGGAGGAAGATGGCGGAACATCTGCGCCAGCTCCACCTGGGGACCTGGTGAGTAAGAGCGCCCAGGACCTGGTGAGTAAGAGCGCCCAGGACCTGGTGGGTAAAAGCTCCCAGGTATCACACAGCGGGATAGCCCCCGAACAAGTGGCTCTCCCACCGGACTCCAGTGACATGGAGGAAAGTGGGAGTGAGGGGGAGGATGGAGGGAGCGGGAGAAATAACAAGGGGGGCTGCCTCATCCTACAGCAAGTGAGGCAGATTGAGTCCCCGGCACGGTTTGGCACGCTGTTGTTTGGGGACGAGGTCTGCCTTGAGGATGAGGCAACTGGGAAGAGGGGAAGAAGGCGTAAGGCGAAGCAAGTGGTGGAGGAGAAGCTTGTTTTTGTCCCTCTTTCCGGGGCCCCCCAGTCCCGCTGTGTGGAACCCGCTGCCCACCCCAGCCCGGGCCCTGTGGTGGGTCCGGTGCAAGGGAGCGGGGAGAGTAAAGTCTGCCTGGGTCTTGCTGACACTTCTGGTGGTGGCAGTTCGGATTCAGGCAGCGATATGGAGATCGGTGCTGGTACTGGTAATGGTGGCGTTAGTGGGGGTGCTTGGGCTCAGTCCCCGGTGGCAGGGGGGGCTGGCCCAGCACCTGGTAAAGGTAAAGCCAGGGCCGCATCTCCAATTGCGGTGAGAGCAGCTTCTGGGCCCCCCACGAACGGATCCGTTAAGTCTGGATCACTTATGGGGGTCCAGAAGCATAGAAGGGGCGCAGATACTGCTGTAAAGCAGCAATTAAAGACCTGCAAGGAGTTGGTAGCTCCCCTGGAGGCGACCGTGGTGAAGCCGGGGCACTCGGCACGTAGACCCCAAAAGGGGTCCGTGCGGGGGACCCCGCCACCACTGGATGCCGAAGGGGAGTGGCCAGCCTTGCCTACAGCAGGGGGTGGGTACAGAGCGGTAGTGAAGGCCTGTGGGGGGGGCGTGGCCTCCCTGAATGTTGCCCTATCTGCAGAGGCATGCAGGGGGGGCGTGCTCTCCCTGACTGAAGTCCCGCCCGCCGTGCTCGCATCATCTGGGGTGGGTGTGGCCTCGCAAGGGGCTGCTGCCCAGCCTGGAGGGGCTGTAGCCGGCGGGGGGGGCGTGGCCTCGGCGGCCGTGGCTCCGCCCGCTGTGCCCGGGTCATCTGGGGTGGGGGTGGCCTCGCAAGGGGCTGCTGCCCGGCCTGGAGTGACTGTGGGCCGGCGGGGGGGCGTGGCCTCGGCGGCCGTGGCTCCGCCCACTGTGCCCGGGTCATCTGGGGTGGGCGTGGCCTCGCAAGGGGCTGCTGCCCAGCCTGGAGTGACTGTGGGCCGGCGGGGGGGCGTGGCCTCGGCGGCCGTGGCTCCGCCCACTGTGCCCGTGTCATCTGGGGTGGGCGTGGCCTCGCAAGGGGCTGCTGCCCAGCCTGGAGTGACTGTGGCCGGTGGGGGGGGCGTGGCCTCAGCGGGTCCGCCGCCCTCTGTCCTGCCCACCCATACCATCGGGTCTGCAGCCCCAAAAGCCGGTAGGGAGTTGTCGGGGTCCCCAACCCACTTACCGTCATCTGGTGGTGCGGGGGCTCCGGCGCTCCAGGTAAAGCCGGCGGGGGAGGTGTGTGGAGGGCAGGGAGCGGTGGCAAGATCCGTCCCTGCCCTAGGAAGCACAGGAAAAAAAAAAAGAGAAAAAAAAAAAAATGTGGTTCCAGAGAGCCCAGGAGCTGCTGCTGCTCCTGAGCCCAGGCAGGGTGTACTAAGTGCACTCTGCTCTGGTGCATTTAAAGGGGCAGTGGCACTCCTGGGTAGAGGAAAAAAAAATGGAGAAGAAAAAACAAAGACATTGTTATCCAGTCTGGGCCCCCAGCAGGAGATGTTGAAAGCCACAAAGCTACAAGCAAGGCTAAAGGCAATGTAGGCAATGTAAATGATGTAAATAATAATGTAATAATATAAATAATGTGAATTATATGGATAGTATGGATAGTGAGGATGATAGTGATGGTGCGAGTGACATTTTTGAAGAACTGTTTGCGGAGGTGGTGCATGGAGGTGTGAGTGATGGCGAGGGTGGTATGAATGAGGGAGTGAGTCTGGGAGTGAATGCCAGGGTGGATGCAGGTGTGAATGTGGGAGCAAGTGTGAGTGGGGTAAGGGCTGGTCCATCTGCCTCCCCAGCCGTGGCTCCCAGGCGTTCATATGCGGGGGTCACGGCTGGGGGTAGGGGGGGCTCCCGGGGGGGTTCTCAGGGGGTCTCCTCACCTCTGGACTCCGGGGACGGCGTTTTGCACCGCCGTTTCCTGGAGGCCCTCAAAAGGGGAGAAAGGTCGATAATTGTAGAGGGGAGGACGGTGGACTTGTCTTTCTGGATAGAGAGACATGGTTTAGCCGCCTTCCAAGAGAGAAGAGAGGGAGGGACTGTCTGGTCTCTCCCAACAGCCGGGCAAGGGCTGGTGAGGAGGAATGTGGTCCGTCTTCGGTGGGGGGCAGTGAAGCTTGCCCACCCAGGAGTAGGGTGGTGGAGCTCCTCCTGAAGATGGGCTTCAGGGCAGATGACATCTTTGCCCTGATCCATCCCACATCAGCCCGTTTCTTTGACATCAGCTTTGTTCGGCCAGAGGGGCTTGAGCTCTTCTGGTCAAATTATGAGCTGGTGAAAGGGGAGCCCGGATGGCGAGGCTTCGTCGTACAGGCGGTGTCTCGCCAAAATTCCGTCAAGAGAGTGACCGTGGTGACATGTAACGAGTCACTCTCAGGCGTGGACATAATG
Organism: Oophaga sylvatica; assembly: GCA_033576555.1. Classification (NCBI taxonomy): domain Eukaryota; kingdom Metazoa; phylum Chordata; class Amphibia; order Anura; family Dendrobatidae; genus Oophaga; species Oophaga sylvatica. The sequence goes on along the minus strand of JARQOD010003765.1, from coordinate 14,762 downwards.
ACGTGGCTTTCCCGGTATGGGGAAGTCACTGAGGTCCCAAAAAAGAACAGGGACGAGTTTGGTATTTGGTCGGGGGGCTGGACCTTCATGGTTAAGTTGAAGGTCTCAGGCGATACGGTCACCCACATCCCTTCCTCGGCATTCCTGGGAAGGGACAGGATCCTGATCTTCTACCAGGGGCAGCCGAAGGTTTGTCACAAGTGCGGCGATCCCCGCCACTTCAGCGCAAGCTGCAAGGTGCAGAAATGTGCCTTGTGTGGCGGGGTGGGCCATCTCGCCGCTGCGTGTAGGGACATTCGGTGCAACCTGTGTGGTGACTTAGGTCACCCGTATAGCCGCTGCCCTCGCTCCTTCTCCAATACTGCTGCGGGCCCGGTGGGGGGAGACCGTGGGGGGGAAACCTCCGGCGGGGCTTCCTCTGTCGCGGCGGGCGGTGGTGGCGGGGAGGGGGCTGAGGGGCCAGTGAGGAAAGGCAAAGTCACTAGAGGCCCCTCATATCAGCGGAGGCAGGCGGCTCGCCAGGGGGGTAAGGAGCAGGTGGAGCCTCGGGTAACCGGGGTGATGCCTGCTCCTCCCTCTGGGTTGGTGGCTAAAGCCTCTGAGGCCCTGGGGGAGGAAGCGGTGAACGAGGAGATCAGGAGGATGGAGAGGGAGGATAAAGCGGCTGACTCAGACAACTCCTCTCAGTATGAAAGTGTTGATGAGGAAATCTTAGAGCAGCCTACAATATCAAAGGGTGGAAAAAAGCGCAACAACAGGAGGGGGAGGAAGAGGCTGAATAAGTCTTCCAAATCCCCCCACCCCCGACCGTGAGGGTACCAACGGAAGTGCCCACCGTTCCCCTCTGATCACACTCTCCAACCGGTTCCAGGCCCTTGAGGACTCTGCTAAAGAGTCGCCGGACGAGGGCAGGGGACCGGGGGCGGCATCGGGGGGTCTTTTAGGGGATGGCGGAGTCCAACCCTTGGGGGACGTTGTTTCTCCCAAGGGGGGGACAGACCTGGAGTCCGGAGGTGAGGACACCAGGGGAGGAGGAATGGACACATCGTCCACCTTAAAAAGGAAAGGTTCCGACTCCTCCCCAGAGGGTGGTGGGAGTGGGGTGGGTAAGAAGAAGGCCGTCGAGCTTGATCACTCATGATGGCTGAACTCGCTCCGTTGACGCTGGCGTCCATTAATGTCGCCAGCATTAAGTCAGATGCGGCTAGATTTACGGCCTTTGATTTTCTCACCCGAATTGAGGCTGAAATTTTATTTTTGCAGGAGACCAGACTAACTGACATGGGGGCCATACATAAAGCACGGAGAGAGTGGAGGTGCGGGCCCTCATACTGGTCTCTTGCGGCCGAGCCGTATAGCGGGGTGGCAGTCCTCTTTAAGACTGCAGATGTGGAATGCAGACGAGTGATCGAGCTAGAAATGGGGAGGTGCCTGGTCCTTGACGTCTTCATGAGGGGACAAGAGCTACGGCTCATAAACATCTATGGTCCACAATCAAAGTGGGACCGGAAATGTCTCTTCCTGAGGATTAAGCCCTTTCTTTTTACAAGCCGGCAGGTGGTCTTCGGTGGGGACTTCAACACCATTACGAGGTCCCGTGATCGGGGGGGTCCTGGAGATCGCCTGCCTTATGACAGTATCACGCTCAATAGCATAGCCAGTGAAGCTCGCCTGGTGGATGTCCACATCCGGCACACCCCAGGTCACGGGGGTTTCACCTATCATAGGGGTAGCTGTAGATCTAGAATAGACAGGTTTTTTTTAAAGGAGGATGCCATCTTTTCTGCTGTGTCCGCCGTTGAGGTGGAGTTCTCCGATCACTGTCTAATTTTCTTTTCTCTGAATGTTGCAGAAACTCCCCGGATGGGAAGAGGGCTGTGGAAGCTGAATTCGTCCCTGCTGGAAGAAGCGAATGTGAGACAATCCTTCGAGGATTTTCTTCAGAGCCAGGTACCGCTTTTGGATCTCTGTAGTAGTAAGTCAGAGTGGTGGGAGATCTTCAAAAAGCGGGTGGCGGGGTTCTTCCGCAAGCTCTCGAGCCTCAGGAGTCTGAACAGGCATCGCTTGTATCAGGCTCTGGGGAGGAAACTCGAGCAGCTCGTCTCGACTGGAGGTGACCGTGAGGAAATCTCCAGAGTGAAGTCTTTGCTTAAGAGGTGTCAGTATGATAGGCACACATCTTTGGTTTTTGAGAGGGATTTCGGGAAGTACCGCTCACCCGACCCCTACAGGAACTGTAAGATGTCAGTGAATTGTAAAATGGTGACAGGACTGATCGATAGTACGGGGTCCCTGAACAGATCCAAATCAGGGATCCTGGAGGTGGTCAGGTCCTTTTACTCCACACTCTTGGGAAAGAGGGATCTAGATCGGGATGAGATGTCGGCTTTCCTGGCTGAAACCATCCCTGAGCCAGGGGATGATCCCTCTCTTGGTGTTTTGGCAGAAGCAATCAGGGAAGAGGAAGTGAGACTGGCCATTGATGGGCTTCGGCCCAAAAAATCGCCAGGTCCGGATGGCTTAACATCCGAATTTTATAAGACCTTTAGGGACTCCTTGGTCCCCCTCTTGACTGGGGTGTTTAATGAGTGTCTTTCCTCGGGTACTCTTCCCGGTTCAATGAGGAGGTCAGCCCTGATTATTCTGTCAAAGGGTAAAGACTCGTCCCGTATTGAGAATTGGCGTCCCATAGCGCTTCTCAATACGGACCGGAAGGTTCTGGCGAAGGTGTTGTTTAACCGGCTGGTCAAGTTTGCACCCCGGCTCCTTTCGGAGGCCCAGCACTGCTCTGTTCCAGGCCGCAGCACCTTTAGTGCTGTGCTCGGTGTCCGAGAGGCAGTGGAACAGGGTAGGGCAGGTCACTGGAAGGGGTATCTACTGTCATTAGACCAAGCAAAAGCCTTTGACCGGGTTAACCATGAGTACCTCTGGTCTGTCCTTTTAAGGTACGGTCTGCCTGGGAGGTTTGTAAATTGGCTAGAGATCTTGTACCAAGGGCTGAGACTTTCCCGCTCGTGAACGGTTGGTCGGGGCGCCCTTTTGAGGTGGGTTCTGGGGTCCGTCAGGGCTGTCCTCTGAGCCCACTTTTATACGCGTTCGCGATCGATCCCTTCCTGAGGAGGGTAGATCGTGGACCGTTGGTGGGAGTCGGGATGGACCAGGCAGGCTCTGGGCCCCCTCTGAGGGTGGTGGCGTACGCTGACGATGTTTCCCTTTTCGTATCCTCGAGAGGGGAGGCGGATTGGGTCATGTCCGAGGTCGTGCGTTACTCGGAGGCATCTGGGTCCATGATCAACCGGGAAAAGTGTGAGAGTCTCTGGCTGGGAGGGGGAGATCCTAGTTTTGATCTCCCGGGCACCCTTCCAGAGCCCAGGCCTCCGCCAAAATTCTAGGCATCGAATTTGGTCCCGGGGACTATCCCCAGCAAAATTGGGAGGGCAGACTCAAGATTGCCGCCCAAAAGGTGGACCAGTGGAAGGGTTGGTCTTTAACCCTGAGGGAAAGGGTTAGCTTGGCTAAAGGCTTTCTGCTTCCCTTGTTAATTTACCTGGGCAGTGTGTGCATCTTGCCAGAACCTCTTTGGACACGGGTTTACAGCCTGTTCTTCCAGCTGTTATGGGGGAATAGGCTCAACCTAATCAAGAGAGAGGTCACGTACCGTACGAGGAGACTAGGTGGGTTGGGTATGGTCAACCCAGTAGTGTTCTTAGTGAACACCTTTCTTAAAGCCAATGTTTCCAACCTCTGGCTAGAGAGGGCTCCTCCGTGGGTATTCTCCTGCAGGGGTTGGTTTCGGCCCTTCTTCCAGGAGTGGGAGACAGGAGGGCAAGTGAAGGATCTCCGTACACCTCACGGACATCTTCCGGCTTACGCTACCCCGGTTCTGAAGGTAATCCGCCGGTGGGGTCTGGAAATGAGGGAAATCAGGACCATGTCGAGACAATGTCTTGACAGAAGGGTTCTGTTGACCCATTTCCAGAAGCCCCTGGTCCTCAGGGATTGCCCAGGCCGGGATCTGGAGGTGGGGCTCGGGCTTTTAAATTCAGAGCGGATCCCCACGAAGTTTTGGGACTTGTCCTGGCGCTGCTTTCACGGGAGACTGTATGTAAGGGACAACTTGAAGTACAGGAACTCCGATGATCGGGGTTGTCCTCGTGAGGAGTGTGGCGACGTGCTGGAAAGCATGGAGCACTTCCTCCTTCAGTGTCCCTTTAATGCAGAGGTTTACAACAGGGTGGGTGCTTCCATACGTTGGCCGCGGCTGGCGTCCCTTTCCTACGCCGAGTGGGTTTATGGGGCGTTCAGATCCCTGGGTGGCCGAGAGCGGAGCACTTTATTCCTAGTTAGCGTAGTGGTCAGGTTTTACACGTGGAATGCACGGTGTTTAGTTTCAACGCAGCAGAAAGCCCTCCCCTGGGATGAGGTGGTTAGTAACATCTTGGGTGACCTGGGGAAGGTGCGTTCTTTGGAGTTCGAGAGGTTGGGTGTGAGGAGGGCCTCTTGGCTTTGGAGGGGCTTCTCCTTTTAAAAACACACTCAAGGGAGAGTTGTTTTGTGTGTGAATGGTGGTAGGGATAGCATAAGGTGGTGTGGGTGTTGAGGGAGAGAAGTAGGTGTAGATAGGGTCAGGGAGGGTCAGTGAGAGGGACACATAGAGAGTTAGTCAAGTTAAGTTAGGTAGAGTAGGGATAGACAGGGATAGATAGGGACAGTTTTGTTAGGGACAGAAGTAGGGACAGTTTAGTTGATAAGGGACAGGGTGAATGTGTTGGTGGCAAAGTGACAGGGCCTCTTAGAGCTCCAGTTCCCTGGTGGTGGGCTATTGCATGACACAGTAGCTTTTTGTTTTGAAATAAAATAATGATGGATATTGGGCTTGCAAGCACCGAACTTGGGCCTTGCTGGGTAAGAAATGATTAAAAGAAAAGTTATGCTTTAGATTAATGCTGATAAGTTGAGTTATGGTTTGTATTGTATATATTATGTATTTATGTGTTGATGTTGGTTTTTTGAGTGTTTGTAGACATATAGTTGAATGTGGGGGGTGTAGTTTAGGTTGGGAGGGGGTTGTTTGGGGTGTTGGGTTGTGGGAATTTCTGAAGGGCCTTGGGCAGAGAAAATGGACTCACCATGGACCCTATGGACCCAAGGAAAGGAGAAGATTGCTGTGGTAAAGGGCATAAAACTTTATGGACCCGGTTTGACGTGAGGCCATGAACTTATGGACCTGAGGTGTGGTGGGGGTGATGATAATAAATAAAAAAAAAAAAAAAAAAAAAAATATATATAAAAAAAAAAAAAAAAGGTGTGATATATATCTTAGGTAGTGTATTTGCGTTTTGAGGCAGTGGGCCAAATTTTGTGTTAATAATTTTTGTAAATTATGTAAATAGGTGTGAATGGGGTGGGAGGATGTGTGTATGAATGTGGATGTAAGAATGTTTTTTTTTTTTTTTTTTTTTTTTTCTCTTTTCCCCTCTTATTTTAAAGAAGGTTCCTGCTGGGGGTCCTTGAAGAACTGGAAAGTTCTGGAAGGGCTTATAAAGAGTCTCGGACAATGGCGGATGGAAAGCGGATGGAAAATGGATCGTGTGCTGGCTTCTAGGTTTCAGTTATTTAACTTTTTTCTTTATTTTGTGTTTTTTATGAGGTCTTGAAGATAAGTTTTGAATTTTGTTTTTTATGTATATGTGATATGTATGTGTTTTGTAATATTTTTCAATAAAAAAAGAGTTCCAGCTCCACCCAGGAAGTGGAGAGGTGTGGTTGCTGGAGGTGTGGTTGCTGGTGGGGGAAGCAGAGAGCAAGGCTGCTAGGAGCTAAGTGCCTGGGAAGGAGGATTTTTTTTTCTCTATCTGGACTGCTACCTGCCCCTTCCCAGGCAGAGAGACTTTCCCTGGGACTGAGCGTCGGGGCTGTGCCCCTGGCTCCCACCCCCCGGCAAGCTAGCTGGGGGTGGGGGGCCTCACATAACATCTAGAGGCCCACGCTACAGCAAGCCAGTCCCGGGGATGAATAGGAGGAAGATACCGGGGGGCCGCAAGGCTCCAGGATCCAGGACCCCTGAAGCCGGGGCCGTGGCATCTCCTTCTCCCGGTGAGGAGGCTGCAGGCAGAGGTGCGGCAGGAGCCCCCCTTAATATCTGGGGCTCCAAGGCTGCGGGAGAGCCGTCCACCATCTATGCCTCCCGCATCCATGCCCACCTCTGTGAGTATGAGGAGGCAGCTAAGCAGCTGAGGATACTCCGGGAGAGGTTGAGGGGAGCTCGAGTGACAGCAAAAAATGGCTCCCTGCCTCAAAGAGAGCGGAGGTATCTGCCACGGTCGGAAAGCTGAAGGGGGAGATAAGAGCACTGGAGGAGAGGAGGAAGATCATCCTGGAGGGAAGCGGCCCCTTCGAGGAGAAGTTAAAGAACGATGACCGGTTCAGAGCCCTGACCGGGGGGTCTCCTGGGGGGTCAGGAGGCTCCAGCCAGGTGGAGGACGAGGAGGAGGAAGATGGCGGAACATCTGCGCCAGCTCCACCTGGGGACCTGGTGAGTAAGAGCGCCCAGGACCTGGTGAGTAAGAGCGCCCAGGACCTGGTGGGTAAAAGCTCCCAGGTATCCACAGCGGGATAGCCCCCGAACAAGTGGCTCTCCCACCGGACTCCAGTGACATGGAGGAAAGTGGGAGTGAGGGGGAGGATGGAGGGAGCGGGAGAAATAACAAGGGGGGCTGCCTCATCCTACAGCAAGTGAGGCAGATTGAGTCCCCGGCACGGTTTGGCACGCTGTTGTTTGGGGACGAGGTCTGCCTTGAGGATGAGGCAACTGGGAAGAGGGGAAGAAGGCGTAAGGCGAAGCAAGTGGTGGAGGAGAAGCTTGTTTTTGTCCCTCTTTCCGGGGCCCCCCAGTCCCGCTGTGTGGAACCCGCTGCCCACCCCAGCCCGGGCCCTGTGGTGGGTCCGGTGCAAGGGAGCGGGGAGAGTAAAGTCTGCCTGGGTCTTGCTGACACTTCTGGTGGTGGCAGTTCGGATTCAGGCAGCGATATGGAGATCGGTGCTGGTACTGGTAATGGTGGCGTTAGTGGGGGTGCTTGGGCTCAGTCCCCGGTGGCAGGGGGGCTGGCCCAGCACCTGGTAAAGGTAAAGCCAGGGCCGCATCTCCAATTGCGGTGAGAGCAGCTTCTGGGCCCCCCACGAACGGATCCGTTAAGTCTGGATCACTTATGGGGGTCCAGAAGCATAGAAGGGGCGCAGATACTGCTGTAAAGCAGCAATTAAAGACCTGCAAGGAGTTGGTAGCTCCCCTGGAGGCGACCGTGGTGAAGCCGGGGCACTCGGCACGTAGACCCCAAAAGGGGTCCGTGCGGGGGACCCCGCCACCACTGGATGCCGAAGGGGAGTGGCCAGCCTTGCCTACAGCAGGGGGTGGGTACAGAGCGGTAGTGAAGGCCTGTGGGGGGGCGTGGCCTCCCTGAATGTTGCCCTTCTGCAGAGGCATGCAGGGGGGGCGTGCTCTCCCTGACTGAAGTCCCGCCCGCCGTGCTCGCATCATCTGGGGTGGGTGTGGCCTCGCAAGGGGCTGCTGCCCAGCCTGGAGGGGCTGTAGCCGGCGGGGGGGCGTGGCCTCGGCGGCCGTGGCTCCGCCCGCTGTGCCCGGGTCATCTGGGGTGGGGTGGCCTCGCAAGGGGCTGCTGCCCGCCTGGAGTGACTGTGGGCCGGCGGGGGGGCGTGGCCTCGGCGGCCGTGGCTCCGCCCACTGTGCCGGGTCATCTGGGTGGGCGTGGCCGCAAGGGGCTGCTGCCAGCTGGAGTGACTGTGGGCGGGCGGGGGCGTGGCCTCGGCGGCCGTGGCTCCGCCCACTGTGCCGTGTCATCTGGGGTGGCGTGGCTCGCAGGGCTGCTGCCCAGCCTGGAGTGACTGTGGCCGGTGGGGGGGCGTGGCCTCGGCGGGTCCGCCGCCCTCTGTCCTGCCCACCCATACCATCGGGTCTGCAGCCCCAAAAGCGGTAGGGAGTTGTCGGGGTCCCCAACCCACTTACCGTCATCTGGTGGTGCGGGGGCTCCGGCGCTCCAGGTAAAGCCGGCGGGGGAGGTGTGTGGAGGGCAGGGAGCGGTGGCAAGATCCGTCCCTGCCCTAGGAAGCACAGGAAAAAAAAAAGAGAAAAAAAAAAAATGTGGTTCCAGAGAGCCCAGGAGCTGCTGCTGCTCCTGAGCCCAGGCAGGGTGTACTAAGTGCACTCTGCTCTGGTGCATTTAAAGGGGCAGTGGCACTCCTGGGTAGAGGAAAAAAAATGAGAAGAAAAACAAAGACATTGTTATCCAGCCCAGGGCCCCCAGCAGGAGATGTTGAAAGCCACAAAGCTACAAGCAAGGCTAAAGGCAATGTAGGCAATGTAAATGATGTAAATAATAATGTAAATAATATAAATAATGTGAATTATATGGATAGTATGGATAGTGAGGATGATAGTGATGGTGCGAGTGACATTTTTGAAGAACTGTTTGCGGAGGTGGTGCATGGAGGTGTGAGTGATGGCGAGGGTGGTATGAATGAGGGAGTGAGTCTGGGAGTGAATGCCAGGGTGGATGCAGGTGTGAATGTGGGAGCAAGTGTGAGTGGGGTAAGGCTGGTCCATCTGCCTCCCCAGCCGTGGCTCCCAGGCGTTCATATGCGGGGGTCACGGCTGGGGGTAGGGGGGGCTCCCGGGGGGGTTCTCAGGGGGTCTCCTCACCTCTGGACTCCGGGGACGGCGTTTTGCACCGCCGTTTCCTGGAGGCCCTCAAAAGGGGAGAAAGGTCGATAATTGTAGAGGGGAGGACGGTGGACTTGTCTTTCTGGATAGAGAGACATGGTTTAGCCGCCTTCCAAGAGAGAAGAGAGGGAGGGACTGTCTGGTCTCTCCCAACAGCCGGGCAAGGGCTGGTAGGAGGAATGTGGTCCGTCTTCGGTGGGGGGGCAGTGAAGCTTGCCCACCCAGGAGTAGGGTGGTGGAGCTCCTCCTGAAGATGGGCTTCAGGGCAGATGACATCTTTGCCCTGATCCATCCCACATCAGCCCGTTTCTTTGACATCAGCTTTGTTCGGCCAGAGGGCTTGAGCTCTTCTGGTCAAATTATGAGCTGGTGAAAGGGGAGCCCGGATGGCGAGGCTTCGTCGTACAGGCGGTGTCTCGCCAAAATTCCGTCAAGAGAGTGACCGTGGTGACATGTAACGAGTCACTCTCAGGCGTGGACATAATGACGTGGCTTTCCCGGTATGGGGAAGTCACTGAGGTCCCAAAAAAGAACAGGGACGAGTTTGGTATTTGGTCGGGGGGCTGGACCTTCATGGTTAAGTTGAAGGTCTCAGGCGATACGGTCACCCACATCCCTTCCTCGGCATTCCTGGGAAGGGACAGGATCCTGATCTTCTACCAGGGGCAGCCGAAGGTTTGTCACAAGTGCGGCGATCCCCGCCACTTCAGCGCAAGCTGCAAGGTGCAGAAATGTGCCTTGTGTGGCGGGGTGGGCCATCTCGCCGCTGCGTGTAGGGACATTCGGTGCAACCTGTGTGGTGACTTAGGTCACCCGTATAGCCGCTGCCCTCGCTCCTTCTCCAATACTGCTGCGGGCCCGGTGGGGGGAGACCGTGGGGGGGAAACCTCCGGCGGGGCTTCCTCTGTCGCGGCGGGCGTGGTGGTGGCGGGGAGGGGGCTGAGGGGCCAGTGAGGAAAGGCAAAGTCACTAGAGGCCCCTCATATCAGCGGAGGCAGGCGGCTCGCCAGGGGGGTAAGGAGCAGGTGGAGCCTCGGGTAACCGGGGTGATGCCTGCTCCTCCCTCTGGGTTGGTGGCTAAAGCCTCTGAGGCCCTGGGGGAGGAAGCGGTGAACGAGGAGATCAGGAGGATGGAGAGGGAGGATAAAGCGGCTGACTCAGACAACTCCTCTCAGTATGAAAGTGTTGATGAGGAATCTTAGAGCAGCCTACAATATCAAAGGGTGGAAAAAAGCGCAACAACAGGAGGGGGAGGAAGAGGCTGAATAAGTCTTCCAAATCCCCCCCACCCCCGACCGTGAGGGTACCAACGGAAGTGCCCACCGTTCCCCCTCTGATCACACTCTCCAACCGGTTCCAGGCCCTTGAGGACTCTGCTAAAGAGTCGCCGGACGAGGGCAGGGGACCGGGGGCGGCATCGGGGGGTCTTTTAGGGGATGGCGGAGTCCAACCCTTGGGGGACGTTGTTTCTCCCAAGGGGGGGACAGACCTGGAGTCCGGAGGTGAGGACACCAGGGGAGGAGGAATGGACACATCGTCCACCTTAAAAAGGAAAGGTTCCGACTCCTCCCCAGAGGGTGGTGGGAGTGGGGTGGGTAAGAAGAAGGCCGTCGAGCTTGATCACTCATGATGGCTGAACTCGCTCCGTTGACGCTGGCGTCCATTAATGTCGCCAGCATTAAGTCAGATGCGGCTAGATTTACGGCCTTTGATTTTCTCACCCGAATTGAGGCTGAAATTTTATTTTTGCAGGAGACCAGACTAACTGACATGGGGCCATACATAAAGCACGGAGAGAGTGGAGGTGCGGGCCCTCATACTGGTCTCTTGCGGCCGAGCCGTATAGCGGGGTGGCAGTCCTCTTTAAGACTGCAGATGTGGAATGCAGACGAGTGATCGAGCTAGAAATGGGGAGGTGCCTGGTCCTTGACGTCTTCATGAGGGGACAAGAGCTACGGCTCATAAACATCTATGGTCCACAATCAAAGTGGGACCGGAAATGTCTCTTCCTGAGGATTAAGCCCTTTCTTTTTACAAGCCGGCAGGTGGTCTTCGGTGGGGACTTCAACACCATTACGAGGTCCCGTGATCGGGGGGTCCTGGAGATCGCCTGCCTTATGACAGTATCAGCTCAATAGCATAGCCAGTGAAGCTCGCCTGGTGGATGTCCACATCCGGCACACCCCAGGTCACGGGGGTTTCACCTATCATAGGGGTAGCTGTAGATCTAGAATAGACAGGTTTTTTTTTAAAGGAGGATGCCATCTTTTCTGCTGTGTCCGCCGTTGAGGTGGAGTTTCTCCGATCACTGTCTAATTTTCTTTTCTCTGAATGTTGCAGAAACTCCCCGGATGGGAAGAGGGCTGTGGAAGCTGAATTCGTCCCTGCTGGAAGAAGCGAATGTGAGACAATCCTTCGAGGATTTTCTTCAGAGCCAGGTACCGCTTTTGGATCTCTGTAGTAGTAAGTCAGAGTGGTGGGAGATCTTCAAAAAGCGGGTGGCGGGGTTCTTCCGCAAGCTCTCGAGCCTCAGGAGTCTGAACAGGCATCGCTTGTATCAGGCTCTGGGGAGGAAACTCGAGCAGCTCGTCTCGACTGGAGGTGACCGTGAGGAAATCTCCAGAGTGAAGTCTTTGCTTAAGAGGTGTCAGTATGATAGGCACACATCTTTGGTTTTTGAGAGGGATTTCGGGAAGTACCGCTCACCCGACCCCTACAGGAACTGTAAGATGTCAGTGAATTGTAAAATGGTGACAGGACTGATCGATAGTACGGGGTCCCTGAACAGATCCAAATCAGGGATCCTGGAGGTGGTCAGGTCCTTTTACTCACACCTCTTGGGAAAGAGGGATCTAGATCGGGATGAGATGTCGGCTTTCCTGGCTGAAACCATCCCTGAGCCAGGGGATGATCCCTCTCTTGGTGTTTTGGCAGAAGCAATCAGGGAAGAGGAAGTGAGACTGGCCATTGATGGGCTTCGGCCCAAAAAATCGCCAGGTCCGGATGGCTTAACATCCGAATTTTATAAGACCTTTAGGGACTCCTTGGTCCCCCTCTTGACTGGGGTGTTTAATGAGTGTCTTTCCTCGGGTACTCTTCCGGTTCAATGAGGAGGTCAGCCCTGATTATTCTGTCAAAGGGTAAAGACTCGTCCCGTATTGAGAATTGGCGTCCCATAGCGCTTCTCAATACGGACCGGAAGGTTCTGGCGAAGGTGTTGTTTAACCGGCTGGTCAAGTTTGCACCCCGGCTCCTTTCGGAGGCCCAGCACTGCTCTGTTCCAGGCCGCAGCACCTTTAGTGCTGTGCTCGGTGTCCGAGAGGCAGTGGAACAGGGTAGGGCAGGTCACTGGAAGGGGTATCTACTGTCATTAGACCAAGCAAAAGCCTTTGACCGGGTTAACCATGAGTACCTCTGGTCTGTCCTTTTAAGGTACGGTCTGCCTGGGAGGTTTGTAAATTGGCTAGAGATCTTGTACCAAGGGGCTGAGACTTTCCCGCTCGTGAACGGTTGGTCGGGGCGCCCTTTTGAGGTGGGTTCTGGGGTCCGTCAGGGCTGTCCTCTGAGCCCACTTTTATACGCGTTCGCGATCGATCCCTTCCTGAGGAGGGTAGATCGTGGACCGTTGGTGGGAGTCGGGATGGACCAGGCAGGCTCTGGGCCCCCTCTGAGGGTGGTGGCGTACGCTGACGATGTTTCCCTTTTCGTATCCTCGAGAGGGGAGGCGGATTGGGTCATGTCCGAGGTCGTGCGTTACTCGGAGGCATCTGGGTCCATGATCAACCGGGAAAAGTGTGAGAGTCTCTGGCTGGGAGGGGGAGATCCTAGTTTTGATCTCCCGGGCACCCTTCCAGAGCCCCAGGCCTCCGCCAAAATTCTAGGCATCGAATTTGGTCCCGGGGACTATCCCCAGCAAAATTGGGAGGGCAGACTCAAGATTGCCGCCCAAAAGGTGGACCAGTGGAAGGGTTGGTCTTTAACCCTGAGGGAAAGGGTTGGCTTGGCTAAAGGCTTTTTTGCTTCCCTTGTTAATTTACCTGGGCAGTGTGTGCATCTTGCCAGAACCTCTTTGGACACGGGTTTACAGCCTGTTCTTCCAGCTGTTATGGGGGAATAGGCTCAACCTAATCAAGAGAGAGGTCACGTACCGTACGAGGAGACTAGGTGGGTTGGGTATGGTCAACCCAGTAGTGTTCTTAGTGAACACCTTTCTTAAAGCCAATGTTTCCAACCTCTGGCTAGAGAGGGCTCCTCCGTGGGTATTCTCCTGCAGGGGTTGGTTTCGGCCCTTCTTCCAGGAGTGGGAGACAGGAGGGCAGTGAAGGATCTCCGTACACCTCACGGACATCTCCGGCTTACGCTACCCGGTTCTGAAGGTAATCCGCCGGTGGGGTCTGGAAATGAGGGAAATCAGGACCATGTCGAGACAATGTCTTGACAGAAGGGTTCTGTTGACCCATTTCCAGAAGCCCCTGGTCCTCAGGGATTGCCCAGGCCGGGATCTGGAGGTGGGGCTCGGGCTTTTAAATTCAGAGCGGATCCCCACGAAGTTTTGGGACTTGGCCTGGCGCTGCTTTCACGGGAGACTGTATGTAAGGGACAACTTGAAGTACAGGAACTCTGATGATCGGGGTTGTCCTCGTGAGGAGTGTGGCGACGTGCTGGAAAGCATGGAGCACTTCCTCCTTCAGTGTCCCTTTAATGCAGAGGTTTACAACAGGGTGGGTGCTTCCATACGTTGGCCGCGGCTGGCGTCCCTTTCCTACGCCGAGTGGGTTTATGGGGCGTTCAGATCCCTGGGTGGCCGAGAGCGGAGCACTTTATTCCTAGTTAGCGTAGTGGTCAGGTTTTACACGTGGAATGCACGGTGTTTAGTGTCGATGCAACAGAAAGCCCTCCCCTGGTGATGGTGGTTAGTAACATCTTGGGTGACCTGGGGAAGGTGCGTTCTTTGGAGTTCGAGAGGTTGGGTGTGAGGAGGGCCTCTTGGCTTTGGAGGGGCTTCTCCTTTTAAAAAACACACTCAAGGGAGAGTTGTTTTGTGTGTGAATGGTGGTAGGGATATCATAAGTGGTGTGGTTGTTGAGGGAGAGAAGTAGGGTAGATAGGGTCAGGGAGGGTCAGTGAGAGGGACACATAGAGAGTTAAGTTAGGTATAAGTGGGGATAGATAGGGATAGATAGGGACAGTTTGTTAGGGACAGAAGTAGGGACAGTTTAGTTGATAAGGGACAGGGTGAATGTGTTGTGGTAAAGGGACAAGGCCTCTTAGGGCTCCAGTCTCCTGGTGGTGGGCTATTGCATGACACGGTAGCTTTTTTGTTTTGTAATAAAATAATGATGGATATTGGGCTTGCAGGCACCGAACTTGGGCCTTGCTGTGTAAGAAGTGATTAAAAGAAATGTTATGCTTTAGATTAATGCTGATAAGTTGAGTTATGGTTTATATTGTATATATTATGTATTATGTGTTAATGTTGGTTGTTTTGAGTGTTTGTTGACATATAGTTGAATGTGGGGGGAATAGTTTAGGTTGGGAGGGGGTTGTTTTGGGGTGTTGGGGTTTTGGGGAATTTTTGAAGGGCTTTGGGCAGAGAAAATGAACTCACCATGGACCCTATGGACCCAAGGAAAGAAGAAGATTGCTGTGGTAAAGGGCATAAAACTTTATATGGACCCGGTTTGATGTGAGGCCATGAACTTATGGACCTGAGGTGAGGTGGGGGGTGATTATTATAAAATTATAAAAAAAAAAAAAAAAAAAATAATAAAAAAAAGGTGTGTGATATATATTTTAGGTAGTGTTATTTGCGTTTTGAGGCAGTGGGCCAAACTTTATGTTAATAATTTCTTGTAAATTATGTAAATAGGTGTGAATGGGGTGGGAGGATGTGTGTGTGAATGTGGATGTAAGAATATGTTTTTCCAGGACGTCCCTCCTGACAGCACCATGGGACGTCCTCCTCTTTGCTGGGACAGGAAACACACAAGAGATTAAAAGTCCCCTCCCCGCCCCCTTTTCCTCA
>JARQOD010003764.1:31964-61430 GCA_033576555.1 Oophaga sylvatica | reverse complement strand
GGGGGTGTAAAACGACCGTGCATGGACTTCCCCCGATAATGTAGAGGGGTTTACTTTGCAAAAATGACAAGATGGATGTTTAATTTGCCTTCCGGTTTAGATTAAAAACTGGTTGGGCAAGTTATACATGTCCCCTTTATGTTCATTTCTCCCACCTAAAACTTACTCCGGGCTAAAAACCTGCAGTTGCTGCTAGAAATGTTAGATGCACAGATAAAAAAAAATCGTGAGGGTTTTTGTGGGGTTCGAACGCCTGCTGCCCCCTGCTGTGTGCCCCGGAAAAAAAATTACTGAAGCTAGCTACACAGTTAAAAAAAATTTGACTTGTTAAAGTGGCTAGTGTACACTAGTTATGGGTACCCCCTTAATTCTACGGGGGAAAAACAAGTAAAACGTCACTTTAAAACCCAAAAAATTTTAGTCTTTGCCCACAAATTGTTAATAAAAAATTGGACATTTTACTGAGATATCCATTTGTCGAAAAAAAAATGAAAAAAAAAAGCATACTTTGCTTTTGGGTATGTTTGGGGGACTTGTCACCCCATAACTTAGGCAACCCAACTCACATCATGCCTAAAAAGCTGCAATTTTGGGAAAGTGCATATGGGGGTTTAAATTTTGAAACAGCTGCGTGCAAAGGGTTTTCCCTTCAGGTTCTTGGTTTTAAATAAAGAAACAAGAAAATTTTAAAAAATCATGAAACCTCAGACACAGTGAAAATTCACAAAACTGTTCTACTGTGAAGCCCTGTTTGTGTAATTCTTTTTTTGAAACCCCTTTTGTTTGGTTTCGATGGAAGACATAACAAAAGTTTTTAAATTATTTAAAATAGAATGGGCAGCACCAATTAGAGAAAAATTTTCAAGGATGAGGCAGTGGACCGTTAGAGAGTACACGAGCAGTGGTTGAAGAAATAATGGAGCGGGTCTTGTCTCGGCGTGAGGTGATACTGCAAGCCGTGGGTTCTATAGCTGTCCCCGGCGAAGGTGTAGATGGAGAAGAGTAGGGTCCCGGTGAGCCTTGAGGGAAAACCCCACAGACAGGTGGCGAGGTGAGGAGGTGGTGTGTGAGAGGGAGACACTAAATGTTCGGTCTGTTAGGTATGATGAGATCCAGGATAGGGCCAGGTCTGTGATGCCAAGAGATGAGAGAATCTGTAGCAGGAGGGAATGGTCCACAGTGTCGAAGGCAGAAGACAGGTCCAGGAGAAGGAGGACAGAGTAGTGTCGCTTGCTCTTGGCGGTTAGCAGGTCGTTAGTGACTTTAGTTAGGGCAGTTTCAGTTGAGTGATGCGGTCGAAAGCCGGATTGTAACCGGTCAAAGAGGGAACAGGAGGAAAGGTGGGAGGACAGTTCAAGATATACAATAAAATAAGGTATAAGATAAAAATGACAAGGATGAGGCAGTGAGACACGCTCAGCAGAGTACACACAGCGGTGGTTGAAGAAATAACTGGAGCGGGATCTACACTCCTACAAAAATTAAAACCTCAGACTACAGTGAACACTGAACACAACTGTTCACTTGCTGTGAAAGGACTTTTTGTGGCCTTCTATTGTGTTTGCAAGCAATGTATTGTATCAGGATGGAAGAGCGTCACACTAATAGATTTTAGTTTTTGGAAATTGAATACAGCAGCACCAATTAGATAAAAATTACAAGGATGAGGCAGTGAGACACGCTCAGCAGAGTACACGCAGCGTTGGTTGAAGAAATAACTGGAGCGGGATCTACACTCCTACAAAAATTAAAACCTCAGACTACAGTGAACACTGAACACAACTGTTCACTTGCTGTGAAAGGACTTTTTGTGGCCTTCTATTGTGTTTGCAAGCAATGTATTGTATCAGGATGGAAGAGCGTCACACTAATAGATTTTAGTTTTTGGAAATTGAATACAGCAGCACCAATTAGATAAAAATTACAAGGATGAGGCAGTGAGACACGCTCAGCAGAGTACACGCAGCGGTGGTTGAAGAAATAACTGGAGCGGGATCTACACTCCTACAAAAATTAAAACCTCAGACTACAGTGAACACTGAACACAACTGTTCACTTGCTGTGAAAGGACTTTTTGTGGCCTTCTATTGTGTTTGCAAGCAATGTATTGTATCAGGATGGAAGAGCGTCACACTAATAGATTTTAGTTTTTGGAAATTGAATACAGCAGCACCAATTAGATAAAAATTACAAGGATGAGGCAGTGAGACACGCTCAGCAGAGTACACGCAGCGGTGGTTGAAGAAATAACTGGAGCGGGATCTACACTCCTACAAAAATTAAAACCTCAGACTACGGTGAACACTGAACACAACTGTTCACTTGCTGTGAAAGGACTTTTTGTGGCCTTCTATTGTGTTTGCAAGCAATGTATTGTATCAGGATGGAAGAGCGTCACACTAATAGATTTTAGTTTTTGGAAATTGAATACAGCAGCACCAATTAGATAAAAATGACAAGGATGAGGCAGTGAGACACGCTCAGCAGAGTACACGCAGCGGTGGTTGAAGAAATAACTGGAGCGGGATCTACACTCCTACAAAAATTAAAACCTCAGACTACAGTGAACACTGAACACAACTGTTCACTTGCTAAAAAAAGGCACCTTTGTGTACTTCTATAGTGTTTGCTTCCAATGTATTGGATACGGATGGAAGCACGTCACACTAATAGATTAGAGTTTTTTTCTATAGAATCGAGCAGCACCAATTTGAGAAAAATGTCAAGAATGAGGCAGTGAGACACGCTCAGCAGACTACAAGCAGCAGTGGTTCAAGAAGTAACTGGAGCGTGATCTGCACTCAAAAAAAAAAAAACAGACTAGAGTGAACACTGCACACAACTGTTCACTATCTGTGAAAGGCTCCTTTCTGTACTTCTATAGTTTCTGCAACCAATGTATTGGATACGGATGGAAGAGCGTCACAATATAATTTCAATTGAATGGAGCTGCAAGAATTACACTAAAGAAAAAAAAAATGAGTCAGTGAGTGACACGTGCAGATGCCTACAAACAGCGTTGGATGCAGAGCAAACTGCAGCGCGTCACCTGCACTCACACACACACCTTGCAGAGCTGTGAAAACAACACTGCAAGGAAAAAGGATGATTTACACAGCGTTTGGTAAACTAGCCTGCCTAAAGCACAGTACACAAAATCACAATCTCTAACTGTCCCTCAGAGTCAGCAGAGCAGCGTTCTGTCCCTAACTGAATTCACAGCACAGTGACGCTAAAATGGCGGCTGCGCCTTTTATAGTGCATTCTGACATCATTTCAGCATCCAATCACAGCCATGCCATTAGTTAACATGACCGCAGCAGTACAGGATGTGCCCACACTTCTTATGATTCCTCATTGGCTGGCTAAAATCACATTGCCTCTCAAAGAATTATGGGAACTTCCGATTCCGGTATACGATATATGAAAAATATCTGAACTAAGTATCGGAATTCCTATACAGCGAATATCGGCCGATACCCGATACTTGCGGTATCGGAATGCTCAACTCTAGTAGCGACCACCTGCTGGTGGTCAAGTACAAGGACAGGAGGGATGTCCTTCTCTTGACCACCATACACGGTGATGGCAGCGCCCTCTGCACTGTACGGGGTACCTCTACACAGGTCCGCAAACCGGACTGTGTACTTGGGTACAACAAATATATGGGGGGTGTTGATCTCTCCAATCAACTCCTCCAACCGTACAGTGCTTTGAGAAAGGCCAAGGTGTGGTACAAAAAGCTGGCAGTGCACATCGTCCAAATGGCTATGCTCAAAGCTTTCCTGCTGTCACGATGTGCACGCCACACCAATACGTCGTACCTTCAGTTCCAGGAGGTAGTGATCAAGGCCCTGATGTTTGGCGCTCAGGAAGGAGCGGGCCCCAGTACTTCCGGAACTGAAGGTGTGCGTATTGTACCAGGTCAGCATTTCCCGGGGGATGTCCCGCAAACTGGAAAAAAAGTAAATCGCAAAAAAGGTGCCGAGTAGAGTTGAGCGATACTTTCCGATATCCTAAAGTATCGGAATCGGAATGGTATCGCCGATATCACTAAAAAATCGGCGATACCCGATACCGATACCGGAAGTCCCATGTAAGTCTATGGGAACAAAATATCGCAACTAAAAAAACCCCATTCTTTCCTTGTAAACACTAAATATACACACATAGAATACATATATATATATATACATGTCATTGTGACATATATATATACATATATGTATAGTTTATACACTTCTACATAGTAAAATATCCTTTGATTCAATTGCCGGGTAAAGCCGGCTTCAGTGAAAAGACAGAAGCACCCGACATGAAATGACACTTGGTGTACATAGGGTTAACCATGTCTTTTCATGTCGTTTGCTATCTGATTTGCACAAACAATTAAATCAGACTATGTGTGCAAAATTTCACACCTGTAGGGGTTAATTAAAGGTGTAAATTCGTTGTAAAAAAAACGGACTTTTTTGCTACGAATTTACACCTTTAATTAACCCCTACAGGTGTGAAATTTTGCACACATAGTCTGATTTAATTGTTTGTGCAAATTAGATAGCAAAGGACATGAAAAGACATGGTTAACCCTATGTACACCAAGTGTCATTTCATGTCGGGTCACCCGACATGAAATGACACTTGGTGTACATAGGGTTAACCATGTCTTTTCATGTCGTTTGCTATCTAATTTGCACAAACAATTAAATCAGACTATGTGTGCAAAATTTCACACCTGTAGGGGTTAATTAAAGGTGTAAATTCGTTGTAAAAAAAACGGACTTTTTTGCTACGAATTTACACCTTTAATTAACCCCTACAGGTGTGAAATTTTGCACACATAGTCTGATTTAATTGTTTGTGCAAATTAGATACCAAAGGACATGAAAAGACATGGTTAACCCTATGTACACCAAGTGTCATTTCATGTCGGGTTCTGCATTTTCACAAAAGCCGGCAATTGAATTAGCGGCTATTATACTATGTAGAAGTGTATGAACTACAAATATAAATATATATATTATGTGTCACAAATTCAATGACATGTATATATATATATATGAGGTGTAAAATTGCTGAAAAAAAATGCGTGGGCTCCCGCCCTATTTTCGCAACCAGACAGACAAAGCCAGTGAGTGGGGGCAGATAATAATAGCCCAGAGAGGGACCATTATTTTTGGCCCCCCCCGGCTACTTAACATCTGCCCCAGACACCCCAGAAAGGGCAAATCTCTAATTAGATTTGCCCTTTCTGGCACTTTGCCCGTCTATTCCCATTGCCTGTAGCGGTGGCGAATGGGTTAATAAGGGGTTAAAATGACCTTGCAATTGAAAGGTCACTTTAAGCCAGGTTAATAATTGAGAGCTGTCAATTAGACAACTATCAATTATTAATCCTATTGTATGAAAGAAAAATCAAACACACACACTTTAATAAAAAAGAAGTTTAATGAAATAATCACACAGTTTTTGACCATATTTTATTTACCTGCTAAAACCATTTCCTGCAATAAAAATAAAATAAAAAAGCAAAATTATTCTTACCTATCCCATGCACAGTCAGGTCCCACGGTGAAATCCTTCAGAAAGGGTTAATGTTTACTGCAGGGACCGCAGCTAATGCTGCAGCCTCACAGTAAACCCCAAATGAATGAGTTCCTCTCCTGCCTGACAGGAGAGTAAAGGCTGGGTGTCACATAACGATACACCAGCGATCCCGACAACGATATGCACTTGTCAGGATCGCTGGTGTATCGCTACATGATCGCTGCCAAACAGGCAGCTCAGGCAGCGATCTGGGACAGCGACACTGCGGGTAACATCGCTTAACGGCCCGTCTCACATAGCGATATCGCTACCGAGATCGCTGCTGAGTCACTAGTTTTGTGACGCAGCAGCGAGCTCACCAGCGATATCGCTGTGTGTGACATTCAGCGACGATCAGCCCCCCTGCCGGGTATCGCTGATCGTCGCAGAAATGTCAGGACCTTTTTTTGATCGCTGGTTTCCCTCTGACAGGCACGCATCGCTGCGTGTGACAGGCGGGAGACCAGCGATCGCTGGTAACCAAGGTACACAGCGGGTTTCCAGGCACCGCGCAGCGCTTGGAAACCCGCTGTGTACCTTGGATACCAGCTCCCTGCATCAGGGCGCTGGTATCCAAGGTACACAGCGGGTTTCTAGGCACAGCCCCGCGCCTGGAAACCCGCTGTGTACCTTGGTTACCAGCGGATCGCTGGTCTCCCGCCTGTCACACGCAGCGATGTGTGCCTGTCAGCGGGAAACCAGCGATCAAAAAAAGGTCCTGACATTTCAGCGACGATCAGCGATACCCGGCAGGGGGGCTGATCATCGCTGAATGTCACACACAGCGATATCGCTGGTGAGCTCGCTGCTGCGTCACAAAACTAGTGACTCAGCAGCGATCTCGGTAGCGATATCGCTATGTGAGACGGGCCCTTAAGTGGAAAGCTTAATTGATTGCTTTCCACTTTCACTTCAGGTCAGCCAGGGACACAATCAGTGACGTCAGAGGGAACTGATTAACAAAAATAGGGGTTCCCTTCGAAAAAAAAAATGGCGTTGGGTCCCCCCTATTTTTGTTAACCAGCCAGATGAAGCAGACCGCTGAGGCCTGGTTTTTCAGGCTGGTAAGGATCCAATATCCATGGACCTTGCAAGCCTGATAATACCAGGCCACAGCAGTCTGCTTAGCTTGGCTGGTTAACAAAAATAGGGGATCCCTCGAAAAAAAAAACGGCGTGGGGATCCCCCCTATTTTTGTTAACCAGCCAAGTAAAATGCAGACTGCTGCGGCCTGGTATTAAAAGACTGTCAAGGCCCATGGATTTTGGCCCTCAACAGCCTGATAATACCAGGCTACAGCAGCCCCACATTTGGCGCATCAAAAGATGTGCCAATTGTGGCACTTTACCCAGCTCTTCCCACTTGCCCTGTAGCGGTGGCAAGCGGGGTAATAAGGGGTTATTGTCACCGTTGATTGCACGGTGACAATAAGCCCGGTTAATAATGGAGAGGTGTCAATAAGACACCGATCCATTATTAATCCCAAAGTTATTAAATGTATAAAAAAAAGACACAGCAAGAAAAAAGTCTTTTAATGAAATAAAAGAGACAACACAGTTTTCATTTCTTTTATTACACTCTCATTCCTGCGACGCCATCGATCTCCTGTAAAAAAAAGAAAAAAAACAAACCAACAGTATACCACCTGTCCGACGCAGTCCATAACGACAGTCCCACGACGATCCAGCTCTGCTACATCGGAATGACAGGCAGAGGCTGTCATCGCGACGCAGCACAGCTGATTACCTGCTTCCCCGGCGGTGACGTCATCGGACTGACTGCTTTACGGCCGGGATTACCCAGCAGTCACTGCAGTTATCGCGAGAAACTGCATGTGACCGCCGGGGAAAGAAGATGGCGGCCATGAAGCAGTCCGGGATGTGACCGCCGGAGATCTTCTGCCAGGTAAGTGCCGCTGACTCCTGACAGACCCGACCGACGGACACTGACAGTGACAGTGACATCCCGATTCCGGTATCCGATAAGACGAAAATATCGGAACTCGGAATCGGAATTCCGATACAGCTAATATCGGCCGATACCCGATATTTGCAGTATCGGAATGCTCAACACTAGTGCCGAGTGTGTTACAAAAGGGGAATACGCAAGGAAACCATTTATCAATGCGACACCTGCCCCGAAAAACCTGGCCTGTGTATGAAGGATTGCTTCAAATTGTACCACATCTCCATGCACTACTAATTTACTTTACAGGAAACAGTTTAGTTCCAAAAGGGGGGCACATTTAGAAAAGTTCTTTGGGAGTCTAGTTTCCAAAATTATGTTACTTGTGTTTTTTTTTTACTGTTTAGGCACATCAGGGGCTCTGCAAACGGAACATGACGCCCGCAGACCATCCATCAAAGTCTGCATTACAAAACGTCACTACTTCCCTTCCGAGCCCCAACGTGTGCCTAAAGAGTTTTTTCCCACATATGGGGTACCAGCGTACTCAGGACAAATTGGACAACAACTTTTGGGGTCCAATTTCTTCTGTTATCCTTGGGAAAATTAAAAATTGGGGACTAAAAGATCACTTTTGTGGAAAAAAAATATTTTTTTTTTCACGCCAGGGCATTATAAACTTTAGTGAAACACTTGGGGTTCAAAGTGCTCACCACACACTTAGATAAGTTCCTTAGGGGGTCTAGTTTCCAAAATGAGGTCATTTGTGGGGGGTTTCCACTGTTTAGGCACATCAGGGGCTCTGCTAATGGAACCTGACGCCCGCAGACCATTCCATCAAAGTTTGCATTCCAAAATGTCACTACTTCCCTTCCGAGCCCTGCCGTGCGCCCAAACAGTTCTCTACTCAGGTGATAATGAGGGTTGAAGCTGATCATCAGGAGAGTTGCAAATTTTTGGTGCTGTATAATCTGCATGACATTATTGTACTGGGTTTCCCTTGGTTACAGTCTCATAATCCTGTTTTGGATTGGAAATCTGTGTCTGTAACCAGTTGGGGCTGCCAATGTGTTAATGCCAACACTCCTGTTTTTTCTGCCTCCCCCAGGCTCAGGATGTTCCTGACTTTTTGACTGATTTTTCTGATGTGTTTAACGAAAGTAAATCTATATCCTTGCCCCCCCATAGGAGCTATGACTGCGCTATTGAATTAGTGCCTGGTAGTAAATTCCCTAAAGGTCACCTTTTTAACTTGTCTGTACCTGAACATGATGCTATGCGGTCTTATATCAAGGAGTCATTGGAGAAGGGTCATATCAGACCATCCTCTTCACCCTTGGGTGCCGGTTTTTTCTTTGTGGCCAAAAAGGATGGTTCATTAAGGCGTGTATTGATTATCGTCTCTTGAACAATATCACTGTGAAATATCAATATCCGTTACCCTTGATTTCTGACCTGTTTTCCAGGGTGAAAAGTGCTACTTGGTTTACCAAGCTTGACCTCAGGGGGGCATATAACCTTATTCGCATTAAGCACGGGGATGAATGGAAGACGGCATTTAATACCCCAGAGGGGCATTTTGAGTACCTAGTGATGCCCTTTGGGCTCACTAATGCTCCTTCCGTCTTCCAGTCCTTCATGAATGACATTTTCAGGAATTTCGTGGATAAATTTCTGATTGTTTATTTGGATGATATCTTGATTTTTTCCAATGATTGGGACTCTCATGTGAAACATGTTCGGACTGTGTTCCAGATTTTGAGAGAGAATGCTCTGTATGTGAAGGGATCAAAGTGTCTTTTTGGCGTACAGAGGATCTCATTTCTGGGATTCATTTTGTCTCCGTCTGTTATTGAAATGGACCCGGTCAAGGTTCAGGCCATCTGTGATTGGGTCCAACCTACTTCATTAAAGGCTCTTCAGAGATTCTTGGGTTTTGCCAATTTTTATCGTAAATTTATTGGTAATTTCTTTGTTATTGTTAAACCATTGTCTGATTTGACCAAGAAGGTTTCTATGTGGTGAATTGGCCTCCTAAGGCAGTTTCTGCGTTTCAGGAACTTAAGCAGAGATTCACTTCTGCTCCTGTTCTACGGCAGCCTGATGTTTCTCTGCCATTTCAGGTGGAGGTTGATGCCTATGAAATTGGGGCAGGTGCCTTTTTGTCCCAAAGAGATCCAGAGACCTCTAAAAGTAACCCTTGTGCCTTTTTCTCTCGAAAATTTTCTCCAACTGAACGTAATTATGACGTGGGTAATCGGGAGTTATTGGCCATGAAGTGGGCTTTTGAAGAGTGGAGACATTGACTGGAGGGAGTCAAACATCAGGTGGTGGTCCTCACGGACCATAAGAATCTGGTTTATCTGGAATCAGCCAAGCGACTTAATCCTAGACAGGCCAGGTGGGCCTTTTTTTTCACACGTTTTAATTTTGTGGTTTCCTTTCTTCCTGGAACTAAGAATGTTAAAGCGGATGCCCTCTCGAGGAGTTTCTTGCTGACTCTCCCGAGTTATCTGATCCTACTGTTATTTTGAAGAGGGTGTAGTTCTTTCCGCCATCTCGCCCAATTTGAGACTGGCTCTGGAAGGGTGTCAGGAGGATAAACCCGAACTCTGCCCTATTGGGAAATTGTTTGTCCCAGACCAGTGGAAAAAGAGTGTGATGTCTGAGATTCATTGTTCCGCATTGGCCGGTCATCCCGGAATTTTTGGTACCAGAGACTTGGTTAGTCGGTCCTTTTGGTGGCCTACTTTGTCTCGTGACGTCAGGGAATTTGTGCAGTCCTGCGGGACTTGCTCTCGCTCCAAGCCTTGCTCTCGCCCTAGTGGTTTGTTGATGCCATTGCCTGTGCCCAAGAGACCAAGGACCCATATCTCTATGGATTTCATTTCCGACCTCCCTGTTTCTCAGAGAATGACCGTTATCTGGGTGATTTGTGATAGGTTTTCCAAAATGATACATCTTGTGCCATTACCTAAGTTGCCTTCCTCCTCCGAATTGGTGCCTTTGTTCCTTCAGCACGTGGTTCGGTTACACGGTATTCCTGAGAACATTGTGTCTGACAGAGGAGTCCAGTTTGTTTCCAGATTTTGGAGGACCTTTTGTTCTAAACTTGGTGTTCAATTGTCTTTCTCCTCAGCTTTTCATCCTCAGACCAATGGACAAACTGAGAGAACAAACCAGACATTGGAGACTTATCTGAGATGCTTTGTGTCTGCTGATCAGGATGACTGGGTCTCTTTTTTGCCTTTGGCTTGAGTTTGCCCTTAATAATAGGGCTAGCTCTGCAACCTTGATGTCTCCATTTTTCTGCAATTTTGGGTTTCACCCTCGATTTTCTTCAGGACAGACGGAGGCTTCTGTCTGTCCAGGTGTTGACTCTGTTGTGGAGCGTATGCAGCAGATTTGGGACCAGGTAGTGGAGAGGTTGTCCCTCTCTCAGGAGGGCCCAGCGGTTTGCCAACCGGCATAGGACTGATGGTCCTCTGTTTGAAGTGGGGGACTTGGTCTGGTTATCCTCAAGAAATATCCCTATGAGAGTTGCATCTCGAAGTTTAAGCCTAGGTTCATTGGACCTTATTAGATCATGGAGATTCTTAATCCTGTTTCCTTTCGTTTACTTCTTCCAGGGACATTTAAGATCCATAACGTGTTCCACAAGTCCTTATTGAAGAGGTTTGTCAAGCCAGTGGTTCCTATGGCTGTGCCTCCTGACCCTGTTTTGGTTGAGGGCAATCTGGAGTATGTGGTTGAGAAAATATTGGATTCTCGTTTTTCTAGACGGAAACTCCAGTATTTGGTTAAGTGGAGAGGTTATGGTCAGGAGGACAATTCTTGGGTGTTTGCTTTGGACATCCATGCTAGAAGACTCATCCGTGCTATCACAGAGCTCATCCTGACCGACCTGGTTGCCCAAATGAGGGTTCGGTGACCCCTCCTCAAGGGGGGGGTACTGTTGTGAATGTGCTAGAAATGAATTCTGAGCAGAAGCTCCCTCTGGTGGTTACAAACAGTACTGAACTATTCAATGAAGATTGTGAAGATTGGCGATCAGGTGTTACTGACTGGTCTTATATAAGGGAGGTTCCCTCCCATCAGAGTTGCCGGTGATCAATTGTTCTGGTCTCAACTTTTGTTCCTGGTTCACTTTGAAGCTTGCTGTTTCGTGCCTGCATCTTCTGCTAACAGATAAGACATTTTCTTCTGTTATTTTTTTGTGCTTGCTTTTTGCATTTTGTCCTACACTTCTGTGGGGGTCTGTCAGGTCCCCTCCGGGGGCTTGTGCTCCTCTCAGTTTAGTTCAGCCAGTTGTTTGTTCATTTGCCTTTTCCAGTTTTTTCTGTGGCTGCGGCTTAGTTTTGTTACACCAGAGAACTAATTTAGGTGGTAGAGGTCGTGTGATCTCAGATGTTTTTGCAATTAGTGTGTTGGTATTTATTTAGGGTTTTTTGGATTGCAGTAAGTGACCTTCCTATCCTTTTCTTTCTAGGAAGATTGGGCCCCAATGTTTGTTCATACTATTTTCTGTCTGTGTCTGTATTTCCTCTTGTCTAACTGCCATTACATGTTTGGGGGCTTCCTATGTTCTTTGGGATCTGCTCCGGGGCAGATAGTTTTCCTCTTTCTATCTTTAGGTGAAGTTAGCTTCTCAGGCTGTGACGAGGCGTCTAGGACCAACGTAGGTACGCTCCACGGCTGCCTTTAGTTGTGGTGGTTAGTCAGGGTACTGCAATCCAATAGATTCCAACCTCTCTGGTGTATTGCCTTTTTTGCCTGCTGTCCTCAGCTACCAAATCATAACAGGGTATCAGCGTAGTCAGGACAAATTGGACAACAACTTTTGAGGTCCAATTTCTCCTGTTACCCTTGGGAAAATAAAAAATTGGGGACTAAAAAAAAAATCACTTTTGTGAAAAAAAAAATTATTATTTTTTTCACGCCAGGGCATTATAAACTTTAGTGAACACTTGGGATTCAAAGTGCTCAACACACACCTAGATAAGTTCCTTAGGGGGTCTAGTTTCCAAAATGGGATCACTTGTGGGAGGTTTCCACTGTTTAGGCACATCAAGGGCTCTGCTAACGGAACCTGACGCCCGCAGACCATTCCATCAAAGTCTGCATTCCAAAATGTCACTACTTCCCTTCCGAGCCCTGCCGTGCGCGCAAACAGTGGTTCACCCCAACATATGGGGTATCAGCGTAGTCAGGACAAATTGGACAACAACTTTTGGGGTCCAATTTCCCCTGTTACCCATGGGAAAATAAAAATTTGGGGACTAAAAAAAAATCACTTTTGTGGAAAAAAAAATTATTATTTTTTTCATGCCAGGGCATTATAAACTTAAGTGAAACACTTGGGGATTCAAAGTGCTCACCACACACCTAGATAAGTTCCTTAGTGGGTCTAGTTTCCAAAATGGGGTCACATGTGGGGGGTTTACACTGTTTAGACACATCAGGGGCTCTCCAAACGCGACATGGTGTCGTTCTCATTCCAGCCAATTTTGGTTTGGAAAAGTCAACGGCGCTCTTCCCTTCGAGCCTGCGTGCGCCAAACGTGGTTCCCCCACATATGGGTATCAGCGTATCAGGACAAGTTGGACAACACTTTTGTGGTCCAATTTCTCCTCTTACCCTTGGGAAAATAAAAAATTGGGGACTAAAACATCATGGTTGTGGAAAAAATATGATTTTTTTTTCTTCACGGCTCTACATTATAAACTTACGTGAAGCACTTGGGGGTTCAAAGTGCTCACCACACATCTAGATAAGTTCCTTAGGGGCTCTAGTTTCCAAAATGGGGTCACATGTGGGGGGTTTCCACTGTTTAGGCACATCAGGGGCTCTCCAAACGCGACATGGCGTCCGTTCTCAATTCCAGCCAATTTTGGTTTGGAAAAGTCAAACGGCGCTCCTTCCCTTTCGAGCCCTGCTGTGCGCCCAAACAGTGGTTCTCCCCACATATGGGGTATCAGCGCACTCAGGACAAGTTGGACAACAATTTTGTGGTCCAATTTCTCCTCTTACCCTTGGGAAAATAAAAAATTGGGGACTAAAACATCACGGTTGTGGAAAAAATATGATTTTTTTTCTTCACGGCTCTACATTATAAACTGGCGTGAAGCACTTGGGGGTTCAAAGTGCTCACCACACATCTAGATAAGTTCCTTAGGGGGTCTAGTTTCCAAAATGGGGTCACATGTGGGGGGTTTCCACTGTTTAGGCACATCAGGGGCTCTCCAAACGCGACATGGCGTCCGTTCTCAATTCCAGCCAATTTTGGTTTGGAAAAGTCAAACGGCGCTCCTTCCCTTTCGAGCCCTGCCGTGCGCCCAAACAGTGGTTCCCCCCACATATGGGGTATCAGCGTGCTCAGGACAAGTTGGACAACAAATTTTGTGGTCCAATTTCTCCTCTTACCCTTGGGAAAATAAAAAATTGGGGACTGAAACATTATGGTTGTGGAAAAAATATGATTTTTTTTCTTCACGGCTCTACCTTATAAACTTGCGTGAAGCACTTGGGGGTTCAAAGTGCTCACCACACATCTAGATACATTCCTTAGGGGGTCTAGTTTCCAAAATGGTGTCACATGTGGGGGGTTTCCACTGTTTAGGCACATCAGGGGCTCACCAAACGCTACATGGCATCCAATCTCAATTCCAGTCAATTTTGGTTTGGAAAAGTCAAACGGCGCTCCTTCCATTCCAAGCCCTGCTGTGCACCCAAATAGTGTTTTTTCCTCACATATGGGGTATCGGTGTACTCAGTAGAAATTGCACAACTTTTTCTGTCCACTTTCTCCGTTTTCCGTTGTGAAAATAAAAAAAATGTTTGTAAAATATCATTTTTGTGACTAAAAAGTTAAATGTTATTTTTTCCTTCCACGTTGCTTCTGCTCCTGTGAAGCACCTGAAGGGTTAATAAACTTATTGAATGTGGTTTTGAGTACCTTAAGGAGTGCAGTGTTTAGAATGGTGTCACTTTTGGGTATTTTCTGCCATATAGACCCTTCAAAGTGACTTCAAATGTGAGGTGGTCCCTAAAAAAATGGTTTTGTACAATTTGTTGTAAAAATGAGAAATCGCTGGTTAACTTTTAACCCTTATAACTTCGTAACAAAAAAAATTTGGTTTCAAAATTGTGCTGATGTAAAGTAGACATGTGGGAAATGTTATTTAGTAACTATTTTGTGTGACATATTTCTCTGTTTTAAGGGAATAAAAATTAAAAGTTTGAAAATTGCAAAATTTTCAAAATTTTCGCCATATTTGCGTTTTTTAAAAATAAACGCAAGTTACCGTATATACTCGTGTATAAGCCGACCCGTGTATAAGCTGACCCCCTAATTTTGCCACAAAAAACTGGGAAAAATTATTGACTCGTGTATAAGCCGGGTGTATAAACTGCCCTCCTGCTCTGTGCTTCCCCCGTCCTGCTCTTTGCTCCCCCATCCAGCTCTGTGCTCCCCATTCTCCTCTGTACTCCCCCCTCCTGCTCCGTCCTCCGCTGTGCTCCCCATTCCTTCTCCGTCCTCCTGTGCCCCCCGTCCTGCTCAGTGCTCCTCTGTGCCCTCCATCCTCCCCTGTCCTGCTCCATGCTTCCCCGTCCTCCTCCACGCTTCCCCCGTCACTGATCTCCCCCCGTCCTGCTCCATGCTTCCCCCGTCCTCCGTTCTCCCCCGTACTCCTCCATGCTTCCCCGTCCTGCTCCAGCTTCCCCCGTCCTCCTCTATGCTTCCCCGTCCACCGATCTCCCCCCGTCCTGCTCCAGCTTCCCCCATCCTCCTCCATGCTTCCCCGTCCACCGTTCTATCCCCTGTCCTGCTCGTGCTCCTTGTCCTCTCCTCCATCATACTCACCCCTCCCCGTGCCATCGCTGAGCGTCCCTGCAATCCTGCGTTCTCCCGTCTTCCTGAAGCTCTTCAGCACTGAGCGGTGAGGTAATACCGATCATTAAGGCCATGAATATGGAGGCCATGCCTATGGGAGTGGCGTCGCGTCCATATTACATGACCTTATTGAGCGGGTATTACATCACCGCTCAGTGCAGAAGAGCTGCAGGAAGGGGAGAACGCAGGATTGCAGGGACGCTCAGCGATGGCATGGGGAGGGGTGAGTATGATCCCAGCCACCGGCTCCTGCCGCGGCATCCCCTCCCCGCTGGTTTCTGCCCTATGACTCGTGTATAAGCCGATGTGGCATTTTCAGCACGAAAACAGGTGCTGAAAATCTCGGCTTATACACGAGTATATACGGTATATCAAATAAATTTTACCACTAATGTGAAGTACAATATGTCACGTGAAAACAATCTCAGAATCGCGAAGATCCATTGAAGCTTTCCAGAGTTATAACCTCATAAAGAGACAGTGGTCAGAATTGTAAAAATTGGCCCGGTCATTAACGTGCAAACCACCCTTGGGGTTAAGGGGTTAAACAAACTTTGGCACCTGGAAAAATTTTTTTTGGGAGACCTGTATTATATATCAGTACTACTACAATAAAATGATCTAATACCAGTCTAGTACTATTTCCACTGAGAGAATTTACCATTTGTACATAGTAATATAGGTTAACAAAACAGAAAAATTGTTTTCCATGTTAAATCTTTCAAAGCCTAGCTATTTGTTCATGGTGAGGACAAAAAATCCTCCCTGAATAATTATGGACCACTTTTACTTCAAAACATGACAGAAAAAATGATTTTTTTGATTGTACATACAAAGAAAAATAGAAGGACTTTATTGATGTCAAATTTGGCAATACTAACAAGAACTAACATACACTCACTTCTAATCTCAACCACAATAATGCAAATTCATAAAGTACATATAGAAACAATCTCATCAGAGGAGATAAATGTCATGATCCAGGAATGGGGTTTGTTTCATGTTATTCTCTCCCTGGTCTGGTTATGCAAGGGTTAATCTTCTCTGCCTCGTTTTGGGTTCTGTGGGGCTATTTCAGTCTGCTGTGGTCTTCTGACCAATGTCAGTGATAGTTCATGCTTTCAGGCTAGAGCAGCTGACCCCTTGATACCGTATTTTGTCCTCTACTTGCTTACTTTGCTCCTGTAACGTCCCTTTCCTGCCACCCCTCTTGTCTTAGTGTTCGCTCCCTGTACTTGGACCCTTGGTATATGACTCGGCTTGTTTTCTGACCTGTTCTATTGTCTCTCGTCTCGGTTATATCTGCTCCCGTCTGGCTCTGATTTTTGGCTTGTATTTTACCACGTGATTGCTGTGACCTCTGGTACTTCTTGTCCTGACTGTTGCTGACTCGGCTCATCTGACCATTCTTTCACCACTGGGTGGCACTTGTGCTGTTGCTCCGTGATATTACACTGTGTGTGCAACCTCTCTTCCCTCACCAGCATCCCTGGTGGAGGTTGCATTTTACTATACTGCAGCAGCATTACAATAACATAACGTATTAAAATTTATGTCTACATATGGCCTATCTGCCACATAGGTCCTCTATAGTAAAGCGACTATGCACTCTATAATATAAAACATTAAGCACTCGGAGTAAGCGATAGTCAATTAAAGACTGAAAAAGTTTATTAAGTTCTGTTATATCAAAACAGTAGGTAATCACATTAAATACATGTAACTGACAAGATAATTAATAAAAAGACTCAGGTAATTGGGATGAGGAATCGGCACTTACATCTAGAGACATGGACAGCAGATTAATAACAGATGCTATACAAACATAATATTGCATCTATAAATGGCCATAGGATTATATTGTGCTTCCTATGTAAGATCCGTAGTATCCTCCTGTGAAAACGGATTACCAGTCAGTTGGCTCTAAATATACACCGTGAATGGCACTTTATAATTGGTGGAGGTACCTACAAAATATATAGATCTGTAATATCAAAACATACAACTATGACACCCTATCTTTCCATAGTTATCCCAGTGTGACTCCAGACCAACAGGATCTGTTACATGTATTTAATATGATTGCCTACTTTTTTTGATATAACAGAATTTAATAAAGTTTTTCAGCCTTTTATTGACTATCAATGGCTCCATGTGCCGTATGTTTTAAATTGATAAAGTACACAGTGAATTGCATGAGCCAAAATAATAGTGTATTGTAAGTATAAAGCCAGGGGAAAAAAAAAACGAGAAAAGACGCATATACCCTTTATTAAGTGCAGTAAATGAGCAAATAGTAATAGTATATGTACCGTATATACTCGAGTATAAGCCGACCCGAGTATAAGCCGAGGCCCCAATTTTGCCACGGAAAACTGGGTAAGCTTATTGACTCGAGTATAAGCCGGGTGT
This sequence comes from Oophaga sylvatica, assembly GCA_033576555.1. Taxonomy (NCBI): domain Eukaryota; kingdom Metazoa; phylum Chordata; class Amphibia; order Anura; family Dendrobatidae; genus Oophaga; species Oophaga sylvatica. The sequence goes on along the minus strand of JARQOD010003764.1, from coordinate 43,633 downwards.
ATAAACCGCCGTCCTGCTCTGTGCTCCCCCCATCCTGCTCTGTGCTCCCCCATTCTCCTCTGTGCTCAGCCCCTCCTGCTCCATCCTACACTGTGCTCCCCTTCCTGCTCCATCCTCCTCTGTGCTCCCCCCTCCTGATCCTCCTCCTCTGTGCTCCCCCCTTCCTGCTTCGTCCTCCTGTGCCCCCGTCCTGCTCCATGCTCCTCTGTGCCCTCCATCCTCCCCCGTCCTGCGCCGTGCTCCTCTGTGCCCTCCATCCTCCCCCCGTCCTGCTCCGTGCTCCTCTGGCTTTCCATCCTCCCCCTGTCCTGCTCCATGTTCCTCTGTGTTCTCCATCCTTCCCCCATCCTGCTCCGTGCTCCTCTGTGCTCTCCATCTTCCCCACCGTCCTGCTCTGTGCTCCTCTGTGCCCTCCATCCTCCCCCCCGTCCTGCTCCGTGCTCCTCTGTGCTCTCCGTCCTCCCCCCGTCCTGCTCCTTGCTCCTTGTCCTCCTCCATGCTCCCCCCATCCTCCTCCATCATACTCACCGTCCCCGTGCCATCGCTGAACATCCTGGCAATCCTCCATTGTACCCGGCTTCCTTCAGCTCTCCTGTGCTGAGCGGTGAAGTAATACCGCTCATTAAGGCCATGAATATTGACGCCACGCCTATGGGAGTGGAGTCGCGTCCATATTCATGACCTTAATGAGCGGTATTACGTCACAGCTCAGCACAGGAGAGCTGCAGGAAGCCGGGTACAACAATGGTTTCTGCCCATTGACTCGTGTATAAGCCGAGGGGGCATTTTCAGCACAAAAAAAGGTGCTGAAAATCTCGGCTTATACACGAGTATATACGGTAATTAACATAAGGTAAGGTTTTATTACTAGAGACAGGATAGGATCATGACAACTGGCTATACCTTTTTGGGGTGGGATGACTTTTACACTTTTTTGATAAAAATAGTGTTAACTAAGTACCCTATGTTATTTACATGCACTATTACTATTTACTAATTTACTCTTACTTCAGGGTATATGCTCATTTAGATTTTTTTCTTGATTTTTGTCTGTAAAATGGCCACAGTGTGTTCTTACACATTTCACACATACTAACTTGTGGTTGGCTCATGTCTTTGGTTTTGCAATTGTGTAAGTATTTTTGACGCATATGAGTGGGTAACTTTACAAAAGTTAGAAAGAATGTTTATTTTTTATATGCAAATTGCCTCTTCAAACAAAGAGGACTTGTACTCTATAGCGCCACCTATTGGAAGTAGCAATCCTACAGTCACATCAACCTTTACGAGTCTTGTAATATACTTAGGTAAAAGCCAAATAATCTCCCTTTGAGACACGTTTTTCTGGACTGTTGTCCTCGTCTGAAAGGAGGGGATCTACATTTGGCTAATGAAAGGCTTGACTAGGTCTAAGGGTAATTTCTTCGTTTGAAGTGACTAACCAGTTTGGCGGTATAAAGGAGGTATTACGCGAAATGCTCCTTGGAATATTTTAATATGCAAATTGCCTCTTCAAACAAAGAGGACTTGTACTCTATAGCGCCACCTATTGGAAGTAGCGATCCTGCAAGTCACAATCAACCCTTTAACGTGTCTTGTAATATGACTTAGGATAAAAGCCAAATCAGAATCTCCATTTGCAGACACGGTGTTTCGGACTGTTGGTCCTCGTCAGTGCAAAGTAGGAGAGATCTGATTTGGCTAGATGAGAGGCTCTGGACTGGGTCTGGGGGGTAAGGTTACTCCTTGTGGAGAGTGACATACCAGCTCTGGCGTGTCGAGGTAAGGAGGCTTATTCGCCGTGCAATGCTCCTCTGGGAAATTTTAATATGCAAATTGCCTCTTCAACAAAGAGGACTTGTACTCTATAGCGCCACCTATTGGAAGTAGCGATCCTCAAGTCACAATCAACCCTTTAACGTGTCTTGTAATATGACTTAGGATAAAAGCCAAATCAGAATCTCCATTTGCAGACATGGTGTTTCGGACTGTTGGTCCTCGTCAGTGCAAAGTAGGAGAGATCTGATTTGGCTAGATGAGAGGCTCTGGACTGGGGTCTGGGGGTAAGGTTACTCCTTGTGGAGAGTGACATACCAGCTCTGGTGTATTTGTTTTATATACATATAACTTGACAACAAATATAATTGTATGTGTTCATAACTGCAATATAGACAGTCAACTACAATGCATAAAGTGTTTCATATGTCCATTATGTTCTGCTTTACTGCTTTTCCCTGGCTTACCTCTATGAATAGAAAAGCCTTGGGCATATAAACTGTCACAACGTGTATAAAACATCCTAAGTCTACCTGATTTTGTCTTTTCAGTTTGATGTGTATTGTAAGTCACATTATGTAATTAAATATTAAAAGGATAATGCTAGATTATCACAGGAAAGAAATAAAAGAAATGTGCACATTTTGGATTTAAAGGGAACCTATCATTAGGGTAGAAGACCTCTAACTATGGACTTGTGTACAAGGCTCTTTAACCCCTTCACTCCTGGAGCTTTTTTTGATTTTTCGTTTTCATTTTTCGCTCCCTTCTTTCCAGAGCCATAATTCTTTTATTTTTCCATCAAAATGGCCATGTGAGGGCTAATTTTTTGCTGGACGAGCTGTACTTTTGAATGAAACCATTGGTTTTACCATGTCATGTACTCGAAAACAGGAAAAAGTTCCAAGTGCGGTGAAATTGCAAAAAAAGCAAAAAAAAGTGCAATCCCTCACTTGTTTTTTGCTTGACTTTTTTGCTAGGTTCACTAAATGCAAAAACTGACCAGCCACTATGATTCTCCAGGTCATTACGAGTTCATAGACACCAAACATATCTAGGTTTTCTTTTATCTAAGTGGTGAAAAAAATTCTAAAGTTTGCTAAAAAAAAAAAAAGGGCCATTTTCCGAGACCCGTAGCATCTCCATTTTTCATGATCTGTGGTTGGTTGATGGTTTATTCTTTGTGCACTGAGCTGACGTTTTAAATGATACCACGTTTGTGCAAATAAGTTCTTTTGATTGCCCATTATTACGTTTTAATGCAATGTTACGGCGACAAAAAAAAACGTAATTCTGGCATTTTTAATTTTTTTCTCGCTCTGCCATGTAGCGATCGGGTTAATCCTTTTTTTTATTGATAGATTGGACGATTCTGAACCTGGCGATACCTAATATGTATATGTTTGATTTTTCTTTTATTGCTTTATTTTGATTGGGTCAAAAGTGGGGTGATTTAAACTTTTAGGTTTTTTAAATTTTTTTTTACATTTTTAAACCCTTTTTTTAACTTTTGGCATGCTTCAATAGCCTCCATGGAGGCTAGAAGCTTTCACAACTCGATCGGCACTGCTACATATGGGCGATGAGCAGATCGGCCATATGTAGCAGATTTACTGCATTGCTATGAGCGCCGACCACCGGGCGGCGCTCGCAGCAATGTGCCGGCAACAACCATAGAGGTGTCTATGAGACCTCTGGTTGTCAAAGCAACGCGTCGCCGACCCCCGATCACGTGACTGGGGTCGGCGATGCGCTCACTTCCAGCCTGGTGGCCGGAAGCTCTAGTTAAATGCCCTCTGTCAGCTTTGACAGTGGGTTTTAACGAGTTAATAGGCGCGGGCGGATGGCGATTCGACTCGCGTCTTTTGCGGGCACATGTCAGCTGTTTGTAACAGCTGACATGTCACAGCTTTGAGGTGGGCTCACCGCCGGAGGCTACCTCAAAGCAGGGGATCCTTACTGATGACATACTATCCCGTCATCGGTAAGGAAGGGGTTAATGCCTATTTAGGGAGCGTCAGTGTCTTGTTTTTATTTCACCTTTTTATGTTTTCAGGTTTCATTTTAACATATAATTGTTTCTTATAATTAATTTCATAGAATTTCACGCTATTGTTTTCACTAGTTTTCACGGAATTCATTCATTTTCCCTTTCATTTCTATAATATTTTTCAACCTTTTTTCACATGTATTTTTATTTACTTTTTCATTCATCATTTTAATTTTTTTTATAATTTTTTACTCGCCAGCCCTCATTATTTCATGCTGGATTTTGTATCTAATATTTGTACTGTACTTATTATTTTTCTCAATAGTTGTCACTGATTTCTTTATTTTGTAACCGGTCTTTGGGGAATTTGCGCATGTCTGGTCCAGCCTCATCGTATTGATATTCCTTGATTATGTAACAAGATGCAGACATCCATGACCATTGGCTATTGAATATATTAAACTTGGACTTTACTTCTATTATATTATCACTTTTTTTCATACACATTTTAAGTTATTATAGCAGTGAGTCATCATTATTATTATTATTTATTATTATTTACATTGTGCTCTTAAATATTTATTAATTTTCATTCCTGGGTGTTTTGACCTATTTTATTATTGATACAATTCCTGTCCTGTAGTATTTATCATTTATTTTCCGCTCTGCTGCACAACCCATTTTTAATCATGGCTTATGTCATTTTATGTTTTTTTAGCTAATCATGTTAATAATTCTATGCAATTTTTGTACTCTGTCACCTTTTTGCTTTTATTAGTGTATATTTTCTTGATCATACCATCATTACTGTTTGGAAGAGGATGGTGCGGGCATATTAAACTAACTTAGTGTAAAGTCTTTACCCCGTCTCAGACAGTAGTCATGGCCTGACTTACATTTAATAATTTTAAAACATTAAGCATCAGCCACAGGATAAATTTACATTGCAGTCAAATATTCATGCTAATACAGATAGCAGGCTACTAATTATGTGGCAACTAAGATGCCCCTGCTGCATGGTGGCAACAGCAAGACTCATAAGGTAGGTAGAAGCGCAGCACATTAAACATGAGGTTTTCGTACACAGCAGAAGACCCAGTGTACATCTCAAATTACCGTACACCTTGTGGCAGCTCACTGGCACAAACATCATAGGTCACACATGATTTGGACCTCCTACTGCACACGTCAACCTAATGTGCCATCGTTCAGAAGAAACTACTGTCCTACCTATACAATACTTCTATTGTTACTTCCACAGTAACATTATCTCCAAATATAAGTGTATTATAGTAGTCATGACCCATTTTGTAACTCGCTCACAGTAGAAATGCCTCAGTTTTTGCACCCATTACAGTAGAAATGCCTCTGTTTTGGCACCCATTACAGTAGAAATGCCTCCGTTTTGGCACCCATTCATTAATTTGAACCTACAAACAGGATACACAACAAGGTATCCGAAAAACAATATATTCATTTATTAGATACATGATTTAAATCATACAATTACAAACTAATATAAGGAAACGGAAAAAGGGAAAGATGAACCTCATAAAGTGCATAAACAGGGGCTATTGAATATCAAGGTCACCAAATGTCAGAATGACTATAATGGAGCACTATGTGTGCACATTGTAAATAGATGATATATAATACATGGATCAAAATGAATTGCAAGTGGATAACGCAAATGTTAATTAAAGTGCTTGTTAGTGGGCCCAATGGCCAAGGATAAATATACAAAATCGTATGCACCAAAGAAAAAAGACGTGTATAAAAAGCTTCAGAAATTCACAACCATGTATAAATGGATACATATTATTGCAGAGGGTTACCAAGGTAAGAAAGCAAATACAAACAGATGTTACATAGTTGTGTGAAAGTATACTGACCCACTGCTATTGCACCTGCCCAACACACGTTTCGCCTATAGTTTCAATGGGGAATCATTCATTAATGATGTTGTTCATTCTGGCTCCCATACAGTAATAATGTACCCCATTGAAGCCACCATACATTGATAATGTCTCACATTCTGGCCTTCATATAGCAAAACTTTTCACAAGTTCTGTCTACATATTGTATAGTATGTCTCTCATTCTGGCCACAATACAAAAATGTCTCCTTTCTGGCACCTATTCAGTATAATGTCATCACTTTAACCCCAAACAGTAATAATATTCCCTATTTTGGCCATAATATACTAATAATGTCTCCCCTTCTGGTCCCCATACAATATTGTGGACTTCACTGTTGACCTACGAAGTATAATGTCCCCCATTATGTCCCAAACAGTATGATTTTCTCCAATCTGGGGGTTAAACAACCATTTCACTCACATGTTCCTTCTCCCAAGACAAATAGTTATTTTTTCCCACTCCATTGCCGGATGCAGCTAGCGCAATATAGTGAATCATTGGCCACCTGCATTGGAATTTCTTACGTTACCTGCTATTGGCATCTGATAGGTTGGTGACATGTACTGTCATGGCCAAAAGTGTTGACACCATTAAAATTGTTAGAAAAAATGAAGTATTTCTACCATAAAATTAGTGCATATACACATCTTTGTTTATACACATTCTTATTTTGTTTATGTGTATTAAAACAACAATAAAAAACACCTTTCCAAAATTATGGCTAAACAACTTTGTTTCAAGCATGTGATGCTCATTCAAATTCATTTGAGCCAAGTAACAGGTGTGGGCAATATGACAATTCACCCCTGAAACCAGATAAAAAGGGGAGAAGTTGACTCAAACTTTGCATTGTGTGATTGTTTGTGCCACACTAAGCATGGAGAACAGAAAGAAGAGAAAAGAACTGTCTGAGAACTTGAGAACCAAAATTGTTAAAAAATTTCAACAATTACAAATCCATCTCTAAAGATCTTGATGTTCCTTTGTCTATGGTGCACAACATAATCAAAAAGTTTACAACCCATGGCAATGTGGCTTATCTCCCTGGCTGTGGACAGCAGATAAAAATTGATGAAAGGATGCAAAGCAGGATAGTCCGGATGGAGGATAAGAAGCCCCAATCAAGCTCCAAAGAAATTCAAGCTGTTTCACTAAACAGCACAAACCATAGACATTTAAATGAAATAAAATGCTATTTATTTTTATTTATTTTACTCATTTATATAGCGCCATTAATTCCACTGCACTTTACATACATTATCGGCACTGTCCCGATGGGGCTCACAATCTAAATTCCCTATCAGTATGTCTTTGGTATGTGGGAGGAAACTGTAGAACCCAGAGGAAACCCACGCAAACACGGGAGAACATACTGTACAACTGCATCCAGATGTTGTCCTTGGTGGGATTTGAACCTTTTGAGCTAGTACAGCCACAAATCTTCTTGGGAATGATGCAACAAGTTTTTCACACCTGGATTTGAGGATCCTCTAAAGTTCTTCCTTGCAGATCCTCTCCTGTTCCATCAGGTTCAATGGTATACTTTGGTGGACAGCCATTTTCAGGTCTCTCCAGACATGCTTAATTTGGTTTAGGCCAGGGCTCTGGCTGGACCAGTCAAGAATGGTCACAGAGTTGTTCTGAAGCCACTCCTTTGTTATTTTAGCTGTCTGCTTAGGGACATTGTCTAGTTGAAATGTGAACCTTCGGCCACGCCTGAGTTCCAGAGCACTCTGGAAGAGATTTTCATCCAGGATATCTCTGTACTTGGCCGCATTCATGTTTCCTTCAATTGTAGCCAGTTGTCCATCCCTGCAGCTGAAAAATACCCCCATATCATGATGCTGCCACCACCATGTTTCACTGTTGGGATGGTATTGGGCAGGTGATGAGCAGTATCTGGTTTTCTCCACACATACCACTTAGAATGATCACTCAAAATTTCTATCTTCATCTCATCAGACCAGATAATCTTATTTCTCACAGTCTGGGAGTCTTTTATGTGTTTTTTAGCAAACTCTATGTGGGCTTTCATATGCCTGGCACTGAGGAGAGGCTTCTGTTGGGCCATTCTGCCATAAAGGCCTGACTGGTGGAGGCTGCTGTGATAGTTGACTTTGTTGAACTTTCTACCATCTCCCTACTGCATCTGTGGAGCTCAGCCACAGTGATCTTGAGGTTTTTATTTACATCTCTCATCAAGGCCCTTCTCCCACAATTGCTCAGTTTGGCTGGATGGCCAGGTCTAGGAAGACTTCTGGTGGTCCTAAACTTCTTCCATTTAAAGATTATGGAGGCCACTGTGCTCTTAGGAACACTGAGTACTGCAGAAATTATTTTGTAACCATGGCTAGATCTGTGCCTTGCACAATTCTGTCCCTGAGCTACTTGGCCAGTTCCTTTGACCTCATGATTCTCATTTGGTCTGACATGCACTTTGAGCTGTGAGGTCTTATATAGACAGGAATGTTCCTTTAGAAATCAAGTCATATCAGTTTAATTAAACACAGCTGGACTCCAATGAAGGAGTAGAACCATCTCAAGGAGGTTCACAAGGAATGGACAGTATGTGACTTAAATATGTGTGTCGAGCAAAGTGTCTGAATACTTAGGACCATGTGATATTTCAGTTTTTCTTTTTTAATAAATTTGCAAAAATTTCTACATTCTTGTTTTCTTTCAGTCGAGATTGGGTGCAGAGTGTACATTAAATGAGAAAAAATGGACGTTTTTGAATTTGCCAAATGGCTTCAATGAAACAAAGAGTAAAAAATTTAAAGGGGTCTGAATACTTTCCCTACCCGCTGTATATAGTGCAGGGCAGCCCGCCTGCTAATATTATGGGCATCATGTATTCAGGCTGTCTAGCAGTCACATATCATGCAGCTGCGGCGACTAAAACTAAATACTCGGAGGACACCAGAGCCTGGTCGGGAAAACCCAAGTAATGAGTATACTCGCTCATCATTAGTCTGAATACTTTTCATACCCACTGTTCTTCAAGAAGCACTAGAAATGAATGGAAACAAAGCACTGGAGAGTTTTGAAGTGGACAGCAATGAGTCCGGATCTAAATTCCATTGAACACCTTGCTGTTGGAAGAAGGCACCCTGCAAATATGAGAGACCTGATGATGTTTTCAAAAGAAGAGTAGTCCAAAATTCCAGTTGTGAGGTGTAAGAAGCTTGTCTATGTTTATAGGAAGTGATTGATTGCAGTTAGTTATTCCAAAGGGTGTGCAACCAAATGTTAAGATGAGAATGATAACAATTTTGTGTCTCGCTCATTTTTCAGGTTTTGTGTGAAATTATGTCCAATTTGCCTTTTTTTCCTCTGTTTTTTGTGTTGTTCCAATACACACAAAGGAAATAGACATGTGTATAGCAAAACGTGGAATTGCAGTAATTTTATTGTAGAAATATTAAATTTTCTGGAACAATTACTATGATGCCAACACTTTTGGTCATGACTGAACAGGTATTGTAACGGAACTAGTGGCTGCACAATAGTTTTCTTCAGGATTTGCATCTGACAATGCATAGTCAGCTGAAAATAACACTGTAACCTACAGACCTCTCTCTCTGCATTCGGCCTGTAATATCCATTCCCATATGTGAGATACTAAAACTGTCTGCTGTCTGCTAGCCAGTATGCTTTGTCTCTGTCTGGTAGGGGTACAGAAGGATTTTGCAGCTTCCTATCAGATAGTTGAGATCGGCACAGGTGGCAAAATGCTCATCTCATATCATGGCAAAAGTGACCCTGACCAGGGGCAATTCATTATGTGACGGAAAGGCGATTCCAGAAAATATTTAGCAAATGCTATTTTTCAGTTAGATAGTTAGACAATCTACAGTATGCCCTACCACAAGAGACACCTCAGCATTTTGTCACAACCTATGATATTATGGGTTATAATCTGGCAGTAGATAATGTAAAGTTGGAGGAGAACGTTGCACTTGGTGGAGGTAATTTCAATTAATTGAAAAAAAAGTATCTATATTAAGGTTGATTATCATGATTCTAAGTACTAGGACATTTTCTTGAAGGGCACTGCTGTAAAAATGGGAGATACAGCTGAGATAAATAGTTAATTTCATGTATGCTTCTAATAAGTGTAAGATATTTCCAATACAGTAGGTTTGCTGTAGTGCAATGATTAATTATTGTATATTTTGAAGTTGTATGAAAAGGTCATTTATTTTACAATGTGCCTCAAACAGCATGGAAAGGTTATCTGCACTAATAACAATCTCAGTATTTAAAACACCAACAGAAAATGAAGTAGCATGAAACTAGAACAAAGTGTAGATGAAAATGTATCTTTAGTCAAGTGCATCCTTCTCATGCACCTGGCAAATGGTTTAATTAAAATTAAAAAGCATACACAGTAATGCTAATTCAGTGCTATACATTACTGATGTAATCCTTAGACAGCATGTTAAAGTCCTGTAGGAGGAAGAAAAAACATTATTTAAAAAAGGACACAAGTGTTTAAGTCACATATTTGATATTGCAGAATCTGCACTGAAAAGTAGAGATTGGCTAACCCAAATGGTAAAGTTCGAGGTTCGTACCAGTCACCTATTGTATGGACCCGAAAAACAGACTTCTCACTGTAGTCTGTGCTACTGTTCGAGTTCGGCAGCCCAACCAAAGCTTCTTGAAAGGCTGCAGCTCAGCTAATTCAAAAGCTTTTCCTGTGTGGGCACTTCCAGCCCCATTACATAAAATCATTACCGCCAGTCAGACAGTCATGGTTTCCACATTGTCAAATTACAGCATGAGCCCGCAGCTGTGATCAGAGGTAAAAATTTTACCTATGGTTACTGGCATTGGCTGATGGGACTACAGCTCCCATCAGCATACACCTGCTGCTGCTAATAACAGCAAGAGCTGTGCTCTAAATAAATAATTTGGAAAAAAAAAACGATGTAGGGTTCCCTGTTTTTTGATATCCAACCAGGCAAAACTGACAGCTGCAGGCAGCAACCCTCAGCTGTCAGCTTTATCAAGGCTGGTTATCAAAAATAGAGGGGGTCCCCATGCTGTTTTTTTAATTATTAAATAATTAATTTAAAAAACGGCATGGGGTCCACCCATTTTTAACGACCAGCCAAGCTAAAGAAGAAAGCTTGGGGCGGATATTCTCAGGCTGGCTAGGGGCCATGGATATTGCCCCACCAGCCTTAAAATAGAAAAGACACATATGTTGCCAGCCTGAGAATACCAGCCCCCATCTATCTATTTTAGCTTGTCTTGTTGTCAAAAATGGAAGGACCACGCCGTTTTATTTTATTATTCTCAAACTGGTAAGGGGCCATGGATATTTTCCCATCCTTCTAAAAAATAGCAGCCTGCTGCTGTCCCAGAAAAGGCACATCTATTAGATGCTCCAATTCTGGTGCTTTGTCCATTTCTTCCCAGTTGCCTTGATGTGGTGGCAAGTGAGGTAATAGGTTTGGGGTTGATGTCAGCTGTTTTACGGCCACTGACATCAAGCCCAGGGGTTAATAATGGAGAGGCGTCTATAAGACACCCCCATGACTAACCCCATAGTTAGATTGTAAAAGAGACACAGCCAGAAAAATGTCCTTTAATTGAAATAAATACACTGAAACCTTTATTTGAAATAAGCATAAAAAAGGAGTTATCCTCATCTTTACACTTAATCCATTGAAGCCCATTTCCCATGTAAAAGCAAGAGAATAATAAACTACCACATTCCTCGCTTGTCTGACTAGAAGATAATTCATATCTGTCCCTCGAAGATCTGGATGATTTGGAGAGAAGTAACATCATTAATTGATCTCCACGTCAGCTGGCTCACACTGAGAAAGCAGTGTAATCATGCTCCTGCTCTGTGTAGAACTGAGCTGCGGTGAGAAAGATCTCACACAGCCCGTGGTGCTGTAAGTGAGGAAACTGTTCTCCAAATCATTCGGATCGTGTGAAAGGATTAACATTGGACAGTTACCCAGCAA